>CAUYRH010177918.1:0-10940 GCA_963574655.1 Perodicticus potto
CCATTAATTCCCTCCTCCTGGGCATGGGGTAGGGTACTCTCTTAATTTTGGGTATTATAATCTACAGAAAAAAAAGTTATATCGTATAATGTGTTTATCCCCATTTTTTTTTTTTTTTTTTTTTTTTTTTTTTTTTTTGAGACAGAGCCTCAAGCTGTCACCCTGGATAGAGTGCTGTGACATCACAGCTCACAGCAAACTCCAATTCCTGGGCTCAAGTGAGTCTCTTGCCTCCACTCCCAAGTAGCTGGGACTGCAGCCCACCACAACACGCGGCCATTTTTTGGTTGCAGCCGTCATTGTTGTTTGGCGGGCCCGGGCTGGATTCGAACCCACCAGCTCAGGTGTACGTGGCTGGCGCCTTAGCCCGCTGAGCCACAGGCACCGAGCCGATAGAGCCAGTTTTTATAAAGAAAGGCAGAGTGAAAGTTAGAGTAATATTATTACATTTTAAGACTGGCTTTGGAGAAAAGGGGTTCTGGGTTCTGTGTGTTACCTCGAGGAAGAGAGATTCTGGTTTCTATAGCTAGCCTCAGGAGAGAATGGGACTGAGAAACCAGAGGGCCAGAGAAAATTAGAGAAAAACTTTTGCTTCTGAGGCCTTAATTTTGGGATTTTTTTTCTGAGCCTCAACAATGCAGAAGACCTCCTCCTATAGAGACCACACCAGACTATCCTATCTAAAGTAGCTCCTACCCCTCAGTCATTCTAAGGCATTCTACTCTCTTTTCTTATAGAATTTATTACTATCTGAAAACTTAACTTTTTATGTTGTTTTCTTGATTATTAACTGCCTTCTCCATTAGACTATAAGATACAAGAGGGCAAAAACTAATAGTGTTCAATGAATATTGGATAAATGAGAGAATGAATGACTCCCCAGTTGGAGATTAGTAGATTACCTCATATGTTAGGGAAAATTAATGCTCTCCTCAGTTGCTATGTCCATGAAGAGGAGGTGGATGCCTCCAATACTGAGCTGGGGACAGTCTTGCCTACCATTTGACTTACAGACATATTGTGCTTACTTTCTGTTCAAACTGACAACAATAAAGACATAGAAAATGATAAGCTCTTTGAACAGTGCCTAACACATAGCTCTCAATAAAGGTTAGCTGTTATTACCTGAATTAGAAACAGCCTATATTTTGAGTTTGTTTGTTTATATCCTGGTTCATTCCAGAAAGGATCTGAGAAAGTTGATTTTGAAGGCAATCAGAACTGGGCTTTAATCTTGGCAAAGATACCTAAAGGCACCAAATCACTGAGGTCTCTCTTAAGTGTATAACCTTGAACTAAACTATGCTTCTCTGAGCCTACATTCCCTTATTACCAAATGTTTATGCTTCAAATTAACAGAGGAAATATGAGAAAAGAAAATTTTTGCTTCAGTCCAGAAGAAACAAAGATAAATCAAAGTAAAAAGAAAACTCAAAATAAGGCATATTCAAGTTCAAACATATCTATAATAACAATATGTGTGAAGAAATTAAATTCACCTGTCAAATCAGAGGTGACTAGGTTCAGTACAGAAGTAACATAATAGCTAAACAAAATGACACTGGAACATTGAAAATATAAGAGGTAGAAAATGATATGTCAAATAAACACTAACAAAAAGAAAGTATTATTTAGTAGGCAAAATAGTATTAAGAAACTAAGAGGGAAATTTCATACTGGTTAAAGGAACAATTCACCAGGAAGATAAATAATACAAGCAGCAAATCATGCACACCTAAGGAAGTAGTTTCAAAATATATAAAACAATAATTATAAGCAGACATTTATAATTTCACAAAGTGAGAGACTGTAACATTCCTCTGAGAAATGGAAAGATCACTAGATAAAAAAAGATTAAGAATGGAGAGGTGTTAGCTAACAATATTAAGAAGCTTGATGATGTAAACAGTGTGTGTGCACTTATGATATAAAACTTTGTGCCCAGCAGATGCAGAACGTTTATAAATTGACTATTTTGATAAAATTCCTTAAAAATTACTTTATACAGACCATATTTACTGAACACAATGCCACAAAATCAAAAAAAAAACAAAAATAAAAAGATAAATGTCTGTCTCAGTTTGTTTGGGAGGTTTAATAAAATACTATAGACTGGGTAGCTTATAAACAATAGACGTTTATTTTTTATTTATTTATTTATTTATTTTTGTAGAGACAGAGTCTCATTTTATCGCCCTCGGTAGAGTACCATGGCGTCACACAGCTCACAGCAACCTCCAACTCCTGGGCTTAGGCAATTCTCTTGCCTCAGCCTCCTGAGTACCTGGGACCACAGGCGCCTGCCACAACGCCCGGCTATTTTTTGGTTGCAGCTTGGCCAGGGCTGGGTTTGAACCTGCCACCCTCAGTATATGGGGCCAGTGCCTTACTGACTGAGCCACAGGCGCCACCCAGAAGTTTATTTCTTATAGTTCTGAGGGCTGAAAAGTCCAAGATCGAGGTGCTAACAGATCCAATGCCAGATAAGAACCCACTTTCTCATTAATAGATGGTGCCTTCTCATTGGGTTCTTAACGGCACTAATCCCAACCATGAGGGCCCTGCTCTCATGATCAAATCTCCTCTCATAGGTCTCACCTCCTAATACTATTACATTGGTGATTAGATTTCAACATATGAATTTGGGTAGGGAGGTCAAAAACATCAGACCATGACAATATTCATACTTTTGGATATTTAAGAACATGTTCTAAACAATTAATGACTTAAGGAGGAAATAAAAATGAAAATTGTAAATTATTTGAAAGTCAATGGTAATGAAAACATTGCTTATCAAAACCTGTGGAAAACATCCAAAGTTATACTCAGAAATAAAATTATAGCCATGAAGACAATTATTAGAAAACAAGGAGGTTTAAGAATAGGATGGCTACACATACAACTCAAGTAGTTAGAAATAGTTGAGATTTTAGCCCAAAGTGAAATATAATGGATATATCCTTACTCTTCCAAAACTGGGTGGGTATCAATTCTGTAACATATGTATGTCCTTAAAAGTACTAAATTGAATGCTACCAGATGATTGTTTTAGAAGTGTTCATCATCAATTTGCTAAGTAACAGAGATGGAGGAGATCTTTCCTATAAAGCCCACCAGGTAGACATTAACACCACATCTAGTGAAGGAATATACTCTATAATGTAAAGAGTCTACCTCTTTGAACAGGAAAAGCGAGACTCCAAACCTAAGCTACTCCTGTAGCCTGTGCCCATAGCAGTTATGAATTCTGTGAATTTAAGCCAGTCTCACTTCACCTGATGGGGAAGGGACACATTTCAGTAGTATAATTTGGAGTTATCTGTAGTCTATAAGGGAAGCGACAACTTCATCTTAACCATTAATTAAAATTATTGCCCATGCAAATGACCTATTTGGAAATAAATCAGCCTAACAAACTCCTAGAATTATTTTTTCCCCTCTAGAATAAGATAGTCATCATCTAGTTGATATACTGGTGTCATGCCACTTATGCCCAATGGGCATTACTCAAACCAGACAGCATCCCTGATAACACAGGGGTGCTGGGAGGCATTTATTGCTTGGGTATATTCTGTCCCACGAGAGAGTCTGAGAATTACTTATCATATGAAATATTTCAATTGGCAGGAGTCAAAAAGTAAGAAATATGCCTATCATTATCCAAAGAATCCTTAAATTGAGATTTAAAGAGCTTTAATAAACTTGTTGGGGACCCTTGGCCTTAACAGAAGCAAACAGAATGGGTATGTGGCCTTTTGAGTCCATGCACATAATGCTTTGAGGGGGTTGTGTCTCATCTCCCACTTTTCTTCCTGATGTTTGGAAGGGAGCCCTATCTGACTGGTAGTATCCGTTTGGGATCAATGGCAAGGACCCAGATGGGTAGAGAAGAACCTAGTTTGCATATATGCTAAGAAATAAGTTCCTAGCTGCTAGTGGGCAGATATTGATGGCAACTCAGCACCCCAGACTCAACGTAAAAACATTGTGAAACCTGTGTAAGGCACCCTAATGCCTGTTCAGATATTAGATTTGCTACAATATTTGAAAATCCCAGTTAGACAAAGGCTACTGTACTGCTGAACAGCAATTCTATACCTACAAATGAACTCATTAGAATGCTTGACACTTTGCAAAATATAGCTGGGAGGGGGAATAGGAGTTGGGCTCATAATGTGATGGTTTTCAAAACTCAAGCAGGCATCAGTATCACCTGGAAGAATTGCTAAACAGATTGCTGAAGCCCACTCCACAATTTATGGTTGTGTGGGATGATTTTCATTTTTAGAAAGCATTCATGTGAATGCTGATGCTAGTGGACTGGAGGCCTCACCATAAGAACCACTGACATAATGTATCCACTAAGAAGTAATCAAGATATGGATACTCCTGGCCCAAGGTGATAACAGTGGTGATCACATTAGTTGTTTATTCTCAAAGCTGCTCAATAGAGGAGAATGTGGAGACAGAGTGTGTATGACAACTTTTAAACACCACAGGGATCCCATGACTACCTCACTATTTGATAAGTGTAGGAAGCTCTCCAAGACCATAGGATGTGGTATCAGGATAGGGCAAGTACTCTGAGGGTGGAAGTTGGGGCAAAGTAGTAACAAAGGAAAGAGGGAGGGGGATCCAGGGATAGGAGACTTCCACACCCATCTGAGGCAGATCTATGGACTAAAAGACTATCAGCTAAGTAACAGTGGAGAATGGTTTACATCATGTTCTAGATTTGAAATGTGTTTGTATTGGCCATATGTAAAAGACATTTTTTAATCTTATAATTGATTATACTCTTGTAAGACATAATGGAGCATAATTGCTGTGTTACATGGATAACGTACAGGACCTAGCATTAAAAAGTAACAAAAGCTACTGTTTGTGTTAAGCACTGACTCTGTGCCAAGCTCAGCACCAAGTACTTCATCTGCATTATCTCATTTCATCCTCTCAACAACCCTAGGAGTAAGATCCTAGCATTTTGCAAGTGAGGAACTAAAGCTCTGAGAGAAGAAGTGACATACCCAGAATAACACAGCAATAAAGTTTGCAGTATTTGGCTGGCAAAAAAGAAGAGAAAATTAAACCTAAAGCAATGAGAAGAAAGGTAATAATAAAGATTGTTATGTAAATAAATGAAATAGAGAGTAGAAAAACTGTAGAGAAAAGAGATGAAACCAAAATTTGATTCTTTAAAAAGATCAACAAAATTGAAAAACTTTTCGCTAGACTGACCAAAAAATAGAGAGGGGTTTCAGATGGCTAAAATTAGGAATGAAAGTAGGGACATCACTACTGACCTTATAGATATAAAAAGAAGTGTAAGGAAATTCTACAGATAGCTGTAGTTTCAAAAAATAAGATAACTTAGGTTAAAATGGACAAATTCCTAGAAGGATACTGCTATGGTCTAAACATGTCCCCACAAATTCATGTGTTGAAAAATTAATCTCCAATGTAACAGTGTTGGGAGGAGGGGCCTTTTGGGAGATGTTTAGGCCATGAGACCTCAGTCCTTATGAACGGATTAATCTTGGTATAAAAAGAGCTTCATGAAGAAGATTCACTCTCTTCCACTCTTCTGCCATTTGAGGACACAGTGTTCATCTCTTCTTCTCCTTTTGCCTTTCACCATTTGAAGATGCAACAAAAAGGCCCTCGCCCAGATGCTGATGCCTTGATATTAGACTTCCCATCCAGCAGAACAAATAAATTTCTTTTTTAAAAAATTTATTACCCAGTCTTCAGTATTCTGTTGTAGCAGCACACACGAACTAAAACAGAAATTGGTACCAGAGGAGTGGGATTTTTTATAACACCTGAAAATGTGGAGATGGCTTTGAAACTAGGTAGAGGGTGGAATAGTTTTGAAATGAGTGCAGGGAAAATATCTAGATTGCTGTGACTAGAGCATTCAGGGCAATTCTGATGAGGGCTCAGAAAAAGGGGACAGCTGTAAGGAAAGTTCCCTATGGCTAGTCACAGTGCTTGTGATCAGAATTCTGATGAGGAATATGGATAGTAGAGACTACTCTGATGAAGTCTCAGATAGAAATGAGGAATTGGGAACTGAAGGAAAGCCCTTCATTGTTATAAGTGGCAATGAAATTGACAGAATTGTGCTCAAGTCCCAGGAATTTGTGGCAGGCAGAATGTAAGAATGATGAACTAGGATATTTGGCAGAATAAATCTCTAAAAGCAGCATAGTGTCATAGTGTTCACAATGCTGTTTTGTTTCTCCTAACCTCTTGCAGTAAAATGTAAGAAGACAGATGATTTAAAGACAGAATTTATAATTAAAGGGAAAGGAAAATGTAATGATTTGGAAAATTCTCAGCCTAGTCATGTAAAGAATAAAAAACATGTTTAGGAGAAAAAACCAAAGATGTGAGCAAACAACCATATGTTAAAAGATTATTAGGAATAGAAGAAAGTCAGTTGCTATTCATCAAGACAATAAGAGAATGACCATGACAATATTTTAGATATATTTGCAGCTGCCCCTTCCATCACGAGGCCCATGCCAGGGCCTTGAGGGCAGAACAATTTAAAGGGAGGGCTCTAGAATTGCCCATGGGACCTTGGGGGCTCACTCCCTGTATTCAGGTGCAACACTCCTCAGCCGCTAAAGCTGTGGCTCAAGTAGGCTCAGGTGCAGCTCAGTCTGTGGCTCCAGAAAACACAAGCAGCGAACCTTGGCAGCATCCATATGGTACTAAGTCTGCGGGTGTGCAGAGTGGAGGCATGGCTTTCTCTACCTAGATGTCAAAAGATGCCTTGGAGAGCTTCAGGGTTCAGGCAGAGACCTGTAATAGGGGCAGAGTCACAGTAGAGAGCCCCCACTAGGGGAATACTTATGAACCATGGGAGTAGAAACACCCCTAATATCCCAGAACTATAGAGCCACCAGCATGCCGCATCAGCTTGGGAAAGCCCCAGGCATGCAACTTCAATGTGTGAGCACTGAAGCACGTGCTGCATCCAACAAAGTCATGGAGGCCCCAGTGTGCCCAAGTGGTTGGCCACAAACTCAAAGATTATTCTCTGGCCTCAAGATTTAATGTTGTTTGTGCTGTTCAGTTTTAGACTTATTGGAAACCTGTTTCTCCTTTCTTCTTTTCTATTTTTCTGTTTTAGTGTAGAAATGTCTGCCTTATACCCATCTTATCACTGAATTTTGGAAATATATAACTTATTTGATTTCACAAGCTCATACCTGGAAAGGGAATTTTCCTCAGGATAAATCATGTCTTGAGTCTCACCCATCTGATGTGGATGAGACCCTAGATTTTAGACTTTTGAGTTGGTGTTAGGAGTTAATACTTTGGGGGCAATTGGAATAGAATTAACATATTTTGCATGGGAGAAGGACATGATTTGTGGGAGCTGGGTGCAATGCTATGGTTTGAATGTTCCTCTGAAATTCATATGCTGTAAACTTAATCCCAATGCTACAGTGTTGGAAGGTAAGGCCTTAGGGAGGTGTTTAGGTCATGGGGGTTCTACCTTGATGAATAAATTAATGTCATTATAAAAAGAGCTTGCAGGAATGGGTTCACTAGTCTTCCACTCTTCTTCCCTGTGAGGACTCAGTGTTCATCCCCTCTGGCCCTTCTACCTTTTGCCATGTTAGGAAGCAGTAAGAAGGCCCTCATCAGACACTGGTGACTTGATCTTCGATATAATAGCCTCCAGAACTGTGATAAATAAGTTTATGTTCTTTATAAATTATTCAGTCACAGGTTTTCTGTTATACCAGCACAAAATAGACGAAGACAAATACAAACTACTGAAATGGATCCAAGAAGTTCATACACTGAACAGACATATAACAAGTAAGAAGAATCAGTTAGCAAAAAAAAAGCTACCCACAAAAAAAAAAAAAAAAAAAAAATCCTAGGCCCAGAAGGCTTAACTGGTGAATTCTACCAAATTTTTAAATAACAAATAACCAATCCATTGTAAACTCTTCCAAAAAAAAAAAAAATACAAAAGTAGGAAACACTTCCCAAACTTTTATGAGGACAGTATTGACCTGATCCCCAAACCATACAAAAATAGTACAAGTGTAGAAAATTACAGATCAATATCTCTTATGAATATGGTTGTAGGAATCCTAAATGAAATACTATCAAATCTAATCTGGAAGCATTTTAAAAGGATTATCCATAATGACCAAGTGGGACTTATGCCAGGAGTTCAAGGTTGGTTCAATATGGGAAAACCAATGAATGCAATCCATATTGATAGAATAAAAGAAAACTTCACATGATTATCTCAGTAGAATACAATCCATATTAATAGAATAAAAGAAAAATTCACATGATTATCTCAGTAGACAACTGACAAAAACCCAACATCATTTCATGACAAAAATCATAAGCAAACTAGGCATAGAAAGTAACTTCCTCAACCAGCAAACATCATGCTTAGTGAAAAAAGACCAAAAACTGTTCTCCTAAGATCAGAAACAAAAAAAAAGATGTCTGCTTTCACTAATTCTATTCAACATTGTATGGGAGGTTCAAGCCAAAGTAATTTTAAAAGAAGTAAAACTATCTCTATTCACTGATATGTCCTTGTTATAGAAAATCCCAAGGAATTCACATATGTACACATATAACATTATTAAAATTAATGAACAACTTAAATGAGTTTGAAGGATACAAGGTCAATATGCAAAAATCAGTTATGTTTCTATACATTTGCAATGAAAAATCTGAAATGAATTTAAGAAAATAATTACATTTACAATAGTATCAAAAATAGGGATAAATTTAACAATCAGAAGTACAAGACTTGTACACTGAAAACTATACAACATTGCTGAAAATAATTAAATAAGGCCTAAATAGAGCAACTTCTGGTGCCTCCTGAACTATTTACCTAAAGACTTATCTTCTCAGGCTCCTTCCCTCCAGATTTTGTTCTGTTTATAAATATTGAAGCTGAAATGTAAACCATGACTCGGTGCTGGTAGCATAGTGGTTATGGCACTCACCACATGCACCAAGGCTGGAAGTTTTGAACTCAGCCTGGGCCAGCTAAACAACAATGACAACTGCAGCAACAACAACAACAACAAATAGCTGGGCATCGTGGCAGGCACCTGTAGTCCCAGCTACTTGGGAGGCTGAGGCAAGAGAATCACTTAAGCCCAAGAGTTTGAGATTGTGAGCTGTGATATCACGGGACTCTACTGAGGGCAACATCATGAGACTCTGTCTCAGAAGAAAAGAAAAGAAAAGAAATGTAAACCATGGTGAAACTCTTCTCCAGAAGGCCTGTGTGTCCTAGAGATTGTGGGAAGATGGCTGACTAGAAGCTTTTGCCAAAGGATTATGCCCAAAGGGAGAGATATTTAACAGATGTGGATGGAAGCTGAATGTGAGGAGCTCTGCACAGAGAGGACTGTGTGAGGTACACATCACCCAGGCTGAATCAAGCAGCAGAGACAAGAAAGTAGAAGAAAAACAACAGGATGGCAAAGGCACTGCAACGTGAGAAGTGGACTTATCAGGGACAAACTATCAATTCAACTAAAAAAGTATAATGAGCATATTAACAATGAGAAAAAGAGGAAGAAACTGAAAATATTCATGAGGAGAAATCAGCAGAAGAATTCTGGCAACATGAAAAATCAGAGCAAATCAACACCTCCTGTGGATGTCAAAGAAAATACATCAAAAAATTCCATCCACAGAGAAATTGCTGAAATATCAGAAATAGAATTTAGAATATGGATGGCAAATAAGATAATTGGAATGGAGGAAAAGATGGAAACAGAAAATGAAAAAATAGTTTGGAAGTTATCTCAAGAAATTGAGGAATTCAAAGACAAAGTTACCAAGGCTATGAACATAATGAGGAAAGATATAGCAGAGCTTAAGGACTTGAAAAAGGTATTTGAGGAGGTTCAAAATACAGTATAGTCCTTCAGAAATAGAGTTGATCACTGTGAAGAAAGAATCTTGATGAAGAAGACAAGACTTTTGCTGGAGACCTTTTGAATTCTCCCACCTGAGGCCAGTGCTGACTGGGACAATTGATTGGGACCTCTTCAACTGGGCCAATCACCCAAGGACTATCCAAAGTGGTACCGGGGGTGTGTGGTAGTGGGAAGGTTTGATTTTCCTGTTCCAATTGTTTCCTGTTGGGGGTGGGATGACTTAACTGCTGGTATTTCTCCACAGCTCAGACTTCAACCTAGAGTAACTGATTCTCTAGGGTAAGAGAGAGACAAGCTTAAAACAAGACAGAGTCACTTAACCCCACCACACCTGAGGTCCCTAGTCTCTCAGGCACTAGCATTGTACAGGTCCTAGGCAAAATTCTAGGGGAAAAGGTACAGACATCAGTCCCAGCTTTCATGCAAAGGACTGGCCAACCACTACTCCTAGAACCCCCAACCCAACTTATCCTTATCTGCTCATCTTGCCAAATGGTGCAAAATAATCATGGGGCAGAATCAATGGAAAAACTCCAGCAACATGAACAAACAGAGCAGATCAAACCCCCCAAAGGAACAATTCGGTGGACACAACTGAAGATCATATGTATAAACAGATGGCTGAGATGTCAAAAACCGAATTCAGAATTTGGATTGCAAATAAGATCAATAAAATAGAGGAAAAGTTGGATTTATAAAATCAGGGAACATTTCAAAATTTGTCTCAAGAAGTCAAGGAATTCAAAGACAAAATGACCAAAGATTTTGACACACTGAGACAAAAATTTGCAGCCCTCAAAGATCTGAGAAATACAGTAGAATCCCTCAGTAACAGAATGGAGCAAACAGAAGAAAGGATTTCTGATATTGAAGACAAATCTTTCGAACGCTCCCAAACATTCAAAGAGGAAGAGAAAGGAGGGCAAAAACGCATTATTCTCTCAGAGAGCTCTGGGATAATTCAAAGAAAACCAATATTTGCCTTTT
>CAUYRH010177920.1:0-24167 GCA_963574655.1 Perodicticus potto
CCAGCTACTTGGGAGGCGGAGGCAGGAGACTCGCTTGAGCCCAGGAATTGGAGGTTGCTGTGAGCTGTGATGCCACAGCATTCTATCCAGGGTGACAGCTTGAGGCTCTGTCTCAAAAAAAAAAAAAAAAAAAAAAAAAAAAAATCACATAACTAGCTTTTACAAGTCTGTGCTGTAACTTAAAAACATTTTTTTTTTTGTTGACGATACAAACTTTTTTCAGTTCTGTTATTTTGTCCTTGTGACACAATCCTTCACACACATCAAATTTGGCAGCATGTTTTTGCAAATAATGACTTTCAAATTATAGTCTTTGAAAACTTGCACAAATTTCCTACAAATAAAGCAAAATGCCTTTCTAGCTGCCTCAAAAAAGAAGTCAGTACAGTCATCTGTCCGTTTTTCAGTGAATAATCTTCCTTCATTCATTAAGTTTTCTTTTTGGGGGTTTTGTTTTCTTTTGAGAGCTTGTATAAGACATGCTGACAGGCTACAGTTACTTTTATTATGAAAATTAAGTAACAGGAAAATAGAAAGCAATGTTTGGGCCCTTCCACATCTTGGCTGATGATGTGGGGCAAGATGGAGCGCCGACTGTAATTGTAAAGTACAGCATACAATGTGAGCGCTGCTGAGGAGCGGAAGTATCCTTAATAACCAAAGAAGAATGCTTACCTGACTTCTAAACAGCATTAAATGCCTAACATTACAATGGTAGGTTGAAATATTATTGATAATCACTGCCTCACCAAGTCATCACAAACACATGTAATATGTTGTGGTGTCAACTGGACTGTCTGTGCTTAGAAAATAACTGTAAGCCACCCATGCATACAAATAGTGATAGCGTATGTAACTTTATTTTATGGGACATTGTGACACCATTTGTCACCTATGAAGTTCATACCATGTGGTTGAGTTCCACCAAAAAAACAAAAAATCACTAAAGGAACTCATAATACTTTAAGTAAGTTTATGATTTTTCATACAGCAAAATCTGACCTTTGCATTAATAGCCATCCTCAGCCACCTGTGAGGTAGACAGTGTCAGAACTGAATTAAACTGTAAGACATTCAGTTGGCATCCACTGGAGATTTGCTTGCATGTCGGGAAAAAACCCACACACGACTGGTATCAAAAGTGTTCTGTGTTGAGTGTTATATCCAAATGTTTTATCTACTATCCCAGTGCTGGACACCTGGATTACCTCTAATGCCTTTCTACCAGAAATAATGATTTTTTTTTTTTTTTTTTTGAGACAGAGTCTAACTATGTCGCCCTTGGTAAAGTGCGTGGCATCACAGCTCACAGCAACCTCAGACTTCTGGTCTTAAGCAATTCTCTTGACTCAGCCTCCCAAGTAGCTGGAACTACAGACCCTTGCCACAACGCCTAGCTATTTTTTGGTTGCAGTTGTCTGTTATTGTTGTTTAGCTGGTCCGGGCTGGGTCTGAACCTGCTACTCTCAGTGCATGTGGCTGGTGCTGTAACCACTGTGCTATGGGCGCTAAGCCAACAAATAATGATCTTTCATTTTAAAAAAAAATCATAAATAATAATAATAATGATCTTTCATAGATCTATTTGAAACTTTCTTTGCATTTAAGCTCAACAGTTGAATTGCTGGGTTATATATGGGGGCGAGGGTTTTTATAGCCCTCCATACTTTGGCCAATACTTGGTATTATCATTATCTAATGTGTGTCAGCCTCACATATGTGAAATGATATCTGGTTATTCTAATTTGCATTTCTCTGATTCCTAACATGTTTGAGTAACTCTTCATATGCTTATGGCTTTTGGGGCTGCCTTTTCTTTTAATTGCCTATTAATACCTTTAGTACATTTTCCTGTTGGGACTGCTTTATCTTGTTTATTTGCAGCAGTTCCTTGTATACACTGGGCTAGAGGATAATAATTGCTTATCAATATCAAACATTGAAAATATTGTCTTACTTTATCAAACTAAAAAATACAAAATTTTGCCTATGAGGTGGTGGAGTCCCCTCAGTTAAACAGAACTCCCTATTTTGATGCAATTACCAGTTAAAGTTTGTTTGTTTGTGCTTTGAGGTTTTAAGAAGTTCACTCCCAAACCCAGGTCTCAAAAATAGGTTCCATCTTCATCTATTAACCTTTTGGTTTTTTCTTTCATATTTAGGTATTTAATTCACCTGGAGTTTACCTAGAAAAGAGATAGTCTTATTTCTCCATATATAATGAGCTACTTTACCCCCAACACTATCTACTGAATATTATACCTATTATTATAATGTCACCTTTATAATACATTATGTTCCCTCATATCCCTGGGTCCATGTCTAAGCTCTCTGACATGTTTGAGTGATGCATTTATTTTTATATTGTACCTCACAGTTATAAGTATGGCTTTGTAATATGTCTTAATATCTTATAGGATAAGTGCCCTTTTATTCTCTTTTTTTAAAAGCTAACTAAGGTAGTTACATTTACTCCTCTGTATGCAATTTAGAGTAAGTTTATAGGAATTTTACAAGTCCCTCTCTTTTACCTACCATTGCCAGGGCACCATCAGTAACTACACCAGATATAGAGTTCCTAAAAATATCCATCTAAATTTTGAGGCCGGCTACGGTGGCTCATGCCTGTAATCCCAGTGCTCTGGGAGGGTGAGGTGGGTGGATTGCCTGAGCTCATGGGTTTGAGACCAGCCTGAGCAAGAGCGAGATCCTGTCTCTAAAAATAGCTAGGCATTGTGGTGGGTACCTGTAATCCCAGCTACTTGGGAAGCTGAGGCAAAAGAATCACTTAAGCCTAAAAGTTTAGAGTTGCTGTCAGCTATGATGTCATAGCACTCTACTTAGGGCGACAAAGTGAGACCTTTGTCTCAAAGAAAATTTTGTTTTGACAGATTACTTGGAATTTATTTATTTATTTATGCAGAATTTCACCGTTGCCCTGGGTAGAGTGCCATGGCGTCATCATAGCTCACAGCAACCTCAAACTCTTAGGCTCAAGAGAGCCTCTTACCTCAGTTTTTCTATTTTTAGTAGAGACAGGGTCCTACTCTTGCTCAGGCTGGTCTCCAACTCCAGAGCTCAAATGATCCATCTGCCTCCCGAGTGTTAGGATTATAGGTATGAGCCATTGTGCCAGGCCTTGGAATTTAAGGATAAACTTCAGGAGTATTAACATCCTTACAGGAGAAAATGATTGTGTTCATGGTCATTCCCAACGTCCTTTACTGAAGTTTTAAAGTTTTCTTCATGTAAGTCCGTTGTATTCCTGATTAGAGGCTTACAAAAAAACAGCATCGATTTTCAGTAGCCTTGATAAACTGAACTCACGGCAGGTCTAATACTTTGATTCTGTTGTGGTTATTTTTTCCAAGGTGAGTGTTTGGTCTATACACAATGACAATTTTATCTTGCTAATACTTTCACTTTTTATTTTTCTACCCTTATATTATTGACAAAAATTTCCAGTTAACGTACAAGAGTTTAACAGTGGGAACATCCCTGTCTCGCTGTAGATCTTAAAGTAAATATATGGAAAGGTTACCTATTATTATGTTGACTGCACATTTATGAAGAAAGTACTCTTCTAGAAAGTATTAAGCATTTATCTTTTGTTTCTTGCATGATTTTTACCTCAGGGTGATGAAGGATTTGAGAAGGGTCTGTTTTGCTTCTGAAGAAGTCTAGCTGATAAAGAAAAGAAACGCTAAACTAGAATATGACAATTTTGCCACCCCTAATGAGATAATGATCGAGGCAACCTTTTTAGTGGCTGCATATGCTGGGTACCTAAACCTACTGACCACTCTTAAAAGAAAAGCAGCTGAGCATCACATGCCCCTTGATAAGAAGGATTTACAAAGTTATACATCAACAACTATAAAGTTATTACCCGCCCCCCAAAATGCACAAAACAGAAACCAATCAAGCTTAACTAAGGAGTAAAGAAACATGTTGGGCAACCCCATGGGGACACAATCAGCCAAATCTACAATGTGGAAAATTCCACGAGACAAATGAGCTGGTTTCTTACTCACATAAATGGTGGGGGTGGGAGGGAGAGGAGAAGAAAGCTAAGAGATACTACAGATTTATGGGTGCCGCCTATGGCTCAGTGAGTAGGGCGCTGGCCCCAAATGCTGGAGGTGGCAGGTTCAAACCCAGCCCCGGCCAAAAACTGCAAAAAAAAAGAAAGAGATACTACAGATTTAAAAACATAAGCCACAAGAGCCAAATGCAATGTGTGAACTTCGAACCCACTTTTATGAGTTAGTCAGGACAATTTCAACCCTGGTAGGCTAGTTATCAGATTAATTAACTATTTAGAAGTTAATGGCTGTAGAGAAAAAAGCTACATGAGGTATGAAGATTAAGTTCACAAACTCATCCTACAAAAAGCGCTACATACTCACTGCTGAATAGCACTATGGTTACCTTGATGTACTCCCCTTCGGAAGCTAAGCAGCAACTAGTCCACCCTTCAAGGCAATTCTGGAACTCTTTTCTGAAATGGCCATCAAAGCTATCATTGTATTACCTTTGATGTCCTGAATGCCATCGAAATGTCTTCCTTTCAATGTTCCTTTATCTCTGGGTAAAAAAAATAGTCACTGGGGAACAGATCAGGTGAGTAGAGGTGTTTCAATAGTTATTTGTTTGCAGGGTAAAAACTCCCTCATAGATAGTGGTTTGTGAGTTGGTGCATTGTCGTGATGCAAGGGCCAAGATTTTTAGTTAAAATTTTCCTGTTTTGGGCTAGGCGCAGTGGCTCACGCCGGTAATCCTAGCATTCTGGAGGCAGAGGCAGGTGGACTGCCTGAGCTCACGGGTTCAAGACCAGCCTGAACAAGAGCGAGACTTCATCTCTAAAAAATAGCCGTGTGTTGTGGTGGGCGCCTGTAGTCCCAGCTACTCAGAAGGCTGAGTAAGCAAGAGGATCACTTGGAGCCCCGGAGTTTGAGGCTGCTGTGAGCTATTACATCACAGCACTCTACCGAGGGCGACAAAGTAAAACTTTGTGTCGCAAAAAAAAAAAGAAAAGAAAAATTTTTTTTCCTGTTTCTCTGTCGATGTTTACTTGGTCTGCTATGCTTCTCACAGTCAGCCGATGATTCTAATGCACAATTTGGCACATTTCTGCAATGTTTTCATTAGTTCTGCTCATTACTGGCCACCCTTACCTCTCTTAATCAGTGACACTTTCTCTACTCTCAGAAAAACATTTAATCCATTTGTACACTGCCGTTTTCTTCATGGCATTATGTTCATAAACTTGGAGTAACACGTCCCTGATTTCACTTCCACTCTTGCCAAGTTTAACAAGAAATTTAATGTTTGTTCATTGCTCTAATTCAAGTTCCAATATTCTTGCGACAGCACACAAAACCACACAACAATAAATGTCACTCAGTAAGACACCACCACATGTTAACGTAAAGGCAGCCGTGAGACACTGATATTCCAAGATTATGAACTCTATGGAGTTGTTTGTAATTATGTCAACATACGCACAAGGTGACAAGTTTGTGAACTTAAATGTCAGACCTTGTACAAAGGGTTCCACCTTCTCAACACACTTGCCCACATGTGTATTTCCTGCCTTTTTGATTATAGCCACCCTAATTTGTTGAAGTACTATTGTGGTTTTGACTTGCATTTTCCTAATGATTAATGATGTAGAGTATCTTTTCATGTGTTTATTGATCACTTGTATAATAAATGGTTATCTGCCTATCCAAATCCTTTGTCCATTTCTAAATTAGATTGTCTTTTTGTTGCTGAGTTTTAAGAGCTTCTTATATATTTCTGAATCCTAATCCCTTAATGGATAAATGATTTGCAAATATTTTCTGGCATTTTAAGAGTTGTCTTTATTCTCTTGTTCTTTTTTTCTTCTTTAGACTGAGTCTCACTCTGTACCTAGGAACAGTGGTGCCGTCATAGCTCAGTTGCCACCTCAAAACCCCTGGGCTCAAGTGAGCCTCCTGCCTTGGCCTGCCAAGTGACAATGGCACACCCAGGTAAATTTTCTAATTTTAGTAGAAGGGGTCTCACTCTTGTTCAGGCTGAACTCCAAGTCCTGAGCTCAAGTATTCCTCTCACTTTAGCCTCCCAGAGAACTAGAATTACAGACATGATCCACCTTGCCCGGCTTACTTCTTTTAAGAGACAGAGTCTCTCTGTGGCACCCAAGCTGAAATGCAATGTTCTTGATCATAGTTCTTAAATTCAAACTCCTGGGCTCAAGTGATTCTCCTGTGTTAGCCTTCCAAGTAGCTAGGACTACACATGCATACAGCTGTGTCTGGTTCATTTTTAAATTTTTTTGTAGAGAGAAGGTTCTTGCTCTGTTGTTCAGGCTGGCCTTGAACTACTAGCCTCAAGCAATCCTCCTGTCTTAGCCTCTTAAAATGCTGGTATTAGAGGTTCAAGCCACTGGCCTCACTTTCTTTAAATTTTTTTTTTTTTTGGCAGTTTTTGGCCGGGGCTGGGTTTGAACCCGCCACCTCTGGCATACGGGGTCAGTGCCCTACTCACTGAGCCATAGACGCTGCCCAAAACATTTTTTTTTTGCAGTTTTTGGCCGGGGCTGGGTTTGAACCCACCACCTCTGGTATATGGGGCTGGCACCCTACTCCTTTGAGCCACAGGTGCCGCCCTGGCCTCACTTTCTTGATAGTGTCATTGAAGCACAAAAGTTTTGAATTTTAATGAAATCTAATTTATGTGTTTTTTCCCCCCTCTAGTTGCTTGGGCTTTTGATGTCATATCCAAGAGACCACTGCCCAATCCAGGGTCACAAAGCTTTACATCTATGTTTTCTTCTAAGAGTCTTATGTTGTATCTCTTACATTTAGGGTTTTTTTTTTTTTTTGAGACAGAGTCTTACTATTTTACCCTCGGTAGAGTGCTGTGGCGTCACAGTTCACAGCAACCTCAAACTCTTGGGCTTAAGCGATTCTCTTGCCTCAGCCTTCCGAGCAGCTGGGACTACAGGCACCTGCCACAATGCCCAGCTATTTTTTAGTTACAGTTGTCATTGTTGTTTAGCTGGCCTAGGCCAGGCTCGAACTTGCCAGTCTCAGTGTATGTGGCCAGCGCCCTACTTACTGAGCTATAGGTGCCGAGCCTTACATTTAGGTTTTGATCCATTTTGAGTTAGTTTGTGAGGATGGTATAAAGTAGATGTTCAACTTCCTTCTTTTCAATTGAAGTACCCAGTTGTCCTAGTACCATTAGTTGAAAATATTCTTTCCCCTCTGAATTATCTTGGTACTCTTGTCATCCATCTATCAGTTGACCAGAGGCTGATTCAAAGGTGGTGAGTTATCTGAATCCATTGTTCACAGTCAATTCTCCCTCCTTTTCACTACTGTACCTGACCCATCTAATTATTTTTTAAAAGTCGGTTGTCCATAAATGTAAAAGTTCACTTTTCGTAATTCTATTCTACACATCTATGTCTATCTTTATGCCAGTACCATACAGATTAACTTGCAACTGTACTGTGTGAAGTTGAAAGAATATGTATACTGCCGGATGTGGTGGCTTACGCCTATAATCCCAGCACTTTGGGAGGTGAAGAGTTCAATACTAGACTGGGCAATACAACAAGACCCCATCTCGACAAAAAATATGAAAAATTAGCTGGGCATGGAGGTGCATGCCTGTAGGCCCAGCTACTCAGGCAGCTAAATGCAGATAGATGGCTTGAGCCCAGGAGATCGAGACTGTAGTGAACTATGATCACACTACTGCATTCCAGTCTGGGCAACAGAGCAAGACCATATCTCAAAAAAAAAAAAAAACAAAAAAAAACTAAAAATTAAATTAAAAAATGAGTGCAAATAGACAACCTGAATAGGCTTATAAGTTACTAAAGAGATTGTTCCAAAACAAAAAGGACCAGGCTTAGATGGGTTCACTTGTGTATTTTGTCAAACATTTAAGGAAGAAATTATACTAATTGTCTACAATCTCAAAGCTGAAGGAATACTTCCTGACTCATTCTATTAGGCCAGCATCACCCTAATGCCTAAACCAGACATAGACACTACAAGAAAACTACAGACTAGTATCTTTCATAAACCCAACAAAATAGGAACAAATTGAATCCAACAATATATAAAAAGAATTGTATACTATGACCAAGAGAGATTTATCCTAGGGATGCTAGGCTGTGTAACATTTAAAAATCATGTAATCCATCACATCAAAAGGGTAAAGAAAAAAATCACATGATCATGTAACAGATGCAGAAAAAGCACTTGACAAAATGCAGTGTCCTTTACTAATAAAAACTCTTAGCAAGCAAAGGATACAGGAGAACTTGCTCAACTTGGTAAAGAATTATCTATTAAAAAACGTAGGCTTGGCTTGGTGCCTATAGCTCAGCGGTTAGAGAGCCAGCCACATACACTGGAGCTGGTGGGTTCAAACCCAGCCCAGGCCTGCCAAACAACGACAACTATAACCAAAAAATAGCTGGGCATTGTGGCAGGTACGTGTAGTCCCAGCTACTTGGGAGGCTGAGAGAAGAGAATCACTGAAACCCAAGAGTTTAAGGTTCCTGTGAGCTAAGATGCCAAGGCACTCTACTGGGCAATACAGTGAAATTTTGTCTCCAAAAAAAAAAAAAACCTAGGCTTGGGGCAATGGTTTGCATCTGTAGTCCTAGCACTTTGGGAGGCTAAGGTGGGAGGATCACTTAAGTCAGGAGTTGAAGACTAGCCTGGGCAACAGCAAAACCCGGCCTCTACTACAAATAGAAAATTGGCCAGGTGTTACGGTGGGCACCGATAGTCCCAGCTCCAGAAGGAGGCTGAGATAGAGGATTGCTTGAACCCAGGCGACTGAGGTTGCTGTAAGCTAGGCTGATGCTATGGCATTCTACACTGGGCTTGATGGAGTGAGACCCTGTCTCAACTAAAAAGGACCCAAAACAAAAAACCCACTGCTAGAGTCACTCACTGATGAGAAATCTGTGTTTTTGCTAATGAAGTGACTTAGGGTACTACCTTCAGATAGCCACAGGATGGGGCCAGTTAGCAGAAAGACCAAGAGATTAGACAGTTGGAGCTTTCAGCCTCATCAACTGAAATCTGGGAAGAAAGGTGAGGAGGGGCTGAGGATTAAACTCTATAAAAACTCCTGAACAAGATTCAACGAACTTCCAGGATGCTGAACACATCAAGGTGCTAGGAGGTGGCATATCCATAGGGGGATGGAACCTCCGCACCTTCTCCCAGACTTTGCCCTGTATATCTCTTCCACCTGACTGTTTACCTTACCCCTTGTAATACACCCTGAATTCCATAAGCTGTCCCAACAAGTTAACTGAACCCGAGGAGGGAGTTGGTCGGGACTCCAACATATAGCCAGACAGACAGAAGTATAGGTGACCCCCTACTACTTGCAACTGGTACGTGGGACTGAGCATTAGCCTGTGGGGAACTGAAAATAACTCAAGGTAGACAGAGTCAGAATTGAATTAAATTGTGGGACACACAGTCAGTGTTCAGAATAAAGTGGGGTTCATCCCAGTAAAAGCACTTGAAATAAAAGTACAATCAGCCACACTAACAGAATAAAAAAGGAAAACTATGGTCATCTCGATAGATGTGATAAAGTACTTGACACCATGCAAGTCATTTATGATATTTTTTAAAAAAGCAAAGTAAGAACAGAAAGGAACTTCTTCAATGAGATAAAGGGTATATATGAGAAAATTATACCTAAAAATCACACTTAATAGTGAAAGACTGAATTTCTGCCTAAGATTGGGAATAAGAACGTCCACTTTTACCAGAGCAATAAGGAACACAAAAGAAATAAAAGGCAAAAGGGCTGGGCGCAGTGGCTCACGCCTGTAATGCTAGCACTCTTGGAGGCTAAGGTGGGTGGACTGCCTAAGTTCAGGAGTTCGAGACCAGCCTGAGCCAAGAGCAAGACCCCCATGTCTAAAAAAATTAGCCGGGTGTTGTGGCGGGCGCCTGTAGTCCTAGCTACTCGGGAGGCAGAAGCAAGAGAATAGCTTGAGCCCAAGAATATGAGGTTGCTGTAAGCTAAGGCACCACAGCACTCTACCAAGGGTGACAAAGTGAAACTCCGTCTCAAAATAATAATAAAAAAGAAGTAAAAGGCAAAAGGATTGGAAGGAGATATCTTTGTAAACTACGGTAGGTTGGGTAATTCCCTATAAAAACTCAGAGAACTCAGAAAAATGCTATGTGGTCATCCCTCAGTATCTGCGGGGCACTGACTTCCAGATCCTCTCAGCTACTAAAATCCACGCTACTCGTGTCCTTTATATAAAATGGTGTAGTATTTGCTTATAACCTATATACATCCTCCCACATACTTTAAATTATCTCTAGAATGCTTATAACACCTAATATGTAAATGCTATGTAAATAGTTGTTACACTGTATTGTTAGGGAATAGTGACAAAAAAAAGCCTGTACATGTTCAGTATAGATACAACCATTCATTTTTTTCCTCAAGTATTTTCAGTTTACAGTTGGTTGAATCTGCTGATGTGGAATCACAGTATGAAGGGTCAACTGTACTTGTGATTAAAGCTTTATCATGGAAAAAGGGTACAAATCAGATCCAGCCAAAGGGAAGAGACACACAGAGCAAGAGTTCCAGATGGGAGGCTTCCACTGTCCTCAGGGACACATTAACTCATCCCTTGGCACACTGATGTACGACAGCACGAACAATATTGCCAACGAGGGAAGATCACCTAAGTTTTGATGCCCAGAGTTTTTATTGGGGTCTCACTATGTAGGAGTGATTGATTAAATTAGTGTTCACACCAATCTATCTTTAGCTTCCCTTTCCTTCCCAGAGGCTGGGCTGATATGAACTCTAATCATTCAGCCCCCACTATCATTTCTTTAGCCCAGATGTGGGGTATGGGGAGGGATAACAAAGATACTTCTATCACATGATAATTCTGAGGGTTTTAGAGGTTCCGTCCCAAGAACTAGGGACAATGACCAGACAAATTCTTTATTACAGTGTTGTTAAGAGGGCAAATGAGATCTTCTGTGGAGTGCTTTACACACTAATTGGTACACATTAAACTTAGAGTAAATGCTGGGTGCTGAGGATGAGTATTTCTTTTTTTTTTTTAAGAGAGTCTCAAGTTGTCACCCTGGGTAGAGTGCCATTGCGTCATAGCTCACAGCAACCTTAAACTCTTGGGCTTAAGCGATTCTTTTGCCTCAGTCTCCCAAGTAGCTGGGACCATAGTGCCCACCACAAAGCTCGGCTATTTTTTGGCTGTAGTTGCCAATGTTGTTTGGCAGGCCCAGGCTGGATTCGAACCTGCCAGCTCCGGTGTTTGTGGCTGGCATCCTAGCTGCTGGAGCTAGAGGCGTCAAGTTGAGGATGAATATTTCTTACTAAAAGTGGTGTTCCCATGAAACCCAGTGCCTCGGTAAAATGACACAGAGTATATTATTTGGAAAGACGAAATATGGTTATTAGAATTCTGGGGAAGTTTCTAAACTAAACCCATAAAGATAAAGGTGACTGATGTCTGCAGTGAGGAGGGTTTCTGTAACTAGAAAAAAATGATACTGAGGAGTCTTTTACATATAGAACTTAGGAAAAGGATTTGTGAATGGAATAGGTTAGTTTCCCTGTGGAGAGTTATTTGTTCATAGTTTCTAAAATTATGTAGGCCACAAATTATTTTTCTGAAGTCTCTGCGATGTCAGAAAAAGCCATCTGTGTGTTCACACACTGCAAACAACAGGCAGCACAGGAGATGGTAACTAAGAGAGGGGGAATTCATGAAGCTCCAGGATAGCCCTGGATCTCCCTGAGGGAATTTCTTCCCTGTGGCACAGCAAACTAGCCTAAACACAGCAGGAAGGTCCTGCTGAGCTGAGATTAGATCAGAGTTTGGGACAAGCAGAACAAATAGAACCTGTGGGTCAGGGCATCAGAGAGATAAAACGTGTGCAGGGTGGGGAGGAGACAGGAAAGGGCAGAAGTCTGTGTGGGATTGCCAGAAAGACCTTGGCTGAGGGTTACATGCACAGGCCAATGCTCTTCAAATCTGCTGGAGAGTGGCTGCTATGGAACTGAATGTCACAGAGATAATTCTAAGTCTAGTAAGGATAACTGTAGGGCTTTAGAGTTCTGGTCAAGATGGTCATCCAGCTGAGACACCAGAAAAGCCATATCCTTGAGTAAGAATTATATATCCTAGGGCAAGACTTACTTTGGATCAGCCCTAACAAGTGGTGGGGGAAAAGCCACTGTGGCCCAGTAAAGTCTAAATGGGGTAAAGGAGGACATTTAGGCAGAGAGCTGAATGTCGATGGCAGCAGCAAAACAATGGCTACATACAGGGGAATGATCAATATGTAACTATTTGGAGGATAAGAAGAATCAAGTCTTCTGTTGGAGAAGAAAGTTAAAAATATGCAAAGGGATAAAAGTAGAAAAAACTCTATGGTGTGGGATTAGAACTGGAGAAATCACTACAAATGTGTGATTTTTAATATCCATTTCAATATGTTTACATACATATAAAATTAATATAGGTAACTTGAGAGGGCCTGAGAGAAGTGACACTCCAACAGCAACAAGTATACCTACTATCTTAATTTCTAAACACCATTTTCCACCATAAGTAACCAGGCTCTTCGGCAAAATGGTTGATTTTAGGGTTGGGGCAGAGAAAAACCCAAGAGGTGCCTGGGATATCTTGTGCCAAAATGAAAGGAAGTGTTCAAAGAAGGATGGAGGACACAAAAAATGACACAGACAGGTCAAAGGGGCTCCTACTGACCAAATCTAGGACAATATGAACACAAGAAAGATGGGACTCCATGAACAGATACTAATATAAACAAACAAATAAGAAGTTTAATAAGCAAGGGGATATTGCATAGTCTCAAAGTACTTCCCCACAAAATACTTATTACATAGGAAACAACAGTGACTTTACAGAGGAAAAGTCTCACGTACATCCTCTTAATCAAGTTATTAACATCACCAGTTACAGAACACATGAAAATCACATGCCACGTGATAGTTAAAACACATAATTTCGGCAGTAATGGTGCCAGAGATGTACTTGAACTTGAATCTAATCATGAATATCACAGACAAAGGCACACTGAGGAACAATTATAAAATAACTGGTCTGTAATCTTCAAAAGTGTCAAAATCAGAAAAGTCATAGAAAAACTGAGGAAATATTCCAGATTTGAACATTAAAAGGTATACAAATGCCTTTGGAACTAGATCCTTTTGTTATGAAAGACATCACAGGAACAATTGATTGTAAATTGTGAGGTTCAGGTCGGGCACGGTGGCTTATGCCTGTAACCCCAGCACTCTGGGAGGCCTAGGCAGGTGGACTGCCTGAGCTCACAGGTTTGAGACCAGTTGATACCAGAGCAAGACCCCACCTCTAAAAATAGTCGGGCATTGTGGTGGGCACTTATAGTCCCAGCTACTTGGGAGGCTGAGGTGAGAGAATCACTTGAACCCCAGAGTTGGGGGTTGCTATGAGCTATAATGCCATGGCACTCTACTGAGGGCAACAAAGTGAGACTCTGTTTTTAAAATAAAAAAAAAAGAAAATTGTGAGGTTCAACTATTATCTACTGCTCTAAATATCAATAAAATACTCAGAGGTTTTTGTAATAACAAAGTAGCTTATCAATTTAAACTTTATAGGGAAAAGTTTTAAGGGGGGGGAGTTAATACTTCCATCAACACAATAGAATGTTATGTAGGCACATATGAAAAGATGTCAAGATTTTGTTGAATGGAGAGGAAAATTTAGCCCAGTATATGTAACATATTCCCATTGGGATGTATGTGTGCATAGATGTATGTTTAAAATGTCTATATATTGGAAAGAAAATTTCCAAAAAGATACATGAGAAAATGTTAATGATGAATAGTTCTGGGAAATAACATCGATGGTCCAAAAGGAGACAGGGCATTTCACGCTCCATCTTCTGCTCTTGTATACTCAACTTCCACCAAGGAAAAAGTCTCTCTAGTAGAAATAAATACATATAGCACCTGGATCTTGATTTCTAACTACCTTCCCAACTAAAAAGAAAACCCTTGGAGAAAGGGGTGATTCTAAATATGGGTTAGAGTACAAAGTGAGCTGTGGACATCTCTGTGCCGGAAAGAAAAGCACCCAAAGCTTGTGAAGGCATGTGAAAAAGACAAAGAAGCTAGTGTGCTGGGGCTCCCACTATCTAAATTTGGGACAATTTGAACATCAAGAAGAATTACTGTAACCTAAATAGTATCAAGGAAAGCAAGAACATGATTATTTCAAGAGTCAAGATAGCCATTAATTACAAAGGAGAAAGAAAGCACACCATGCGGTGACAATGTATTTCTTGATCTAGAAAGTAATTACATGAATTATGGTATGCATTTGTGATATGGATTTTTAACTACATAAAAATGTATTAAATATATTTCTAAGGTTTCAGGGAGGAAGAAAAGGTCAAGGAAAAAATAGGAGGCTTTTAGAAAGAAAACTCTTATTTTACCTGCAAGAATATGTAGGCTCTCCTACTTTAAAAACACGACCACAAAGATGAGAAGGTTTGTTTGCTTGTTCAAGTTTTGGAAATCCAAATGCAGGATCTTCACCACAAAGGTACCATTCCATTGGTCCCAATAAAACATGCTGTGCCAACATGTCTTCTTTCTGTGGAAAAGGGTTGGGACCCCTGCAGTAGATTTTGGGTACATAGTGAGTTAAATGCTGGTACACTTCTCTAGCGAGGTCAGATGCTTGCAGCCATTTCTTTAAAAAAGAAAAAAAAGAGAAAAAGTTTTAAATAATGCTAACAAATGTATCCTACTTTCTTTAAGGTACAAAAATAGTAATATAAAAGTCATATTTTGTTTATAACACTCACCACTGTATATAACCAATTTAATCTATTAAAACACCAACTATTTTAGAATTCTTCTCTAAAGTATAAGTAAAATTAAAATGCAACAAGTCCTTTCCTCAAAGGGAGTCTTAAAGCAAACTTCTACAGACAGTGTAAGAAACTGTCTACAAGAAATCACTAATGTCAGACATTAGCTGATGAGCTTACCTGAATTCCTTTTTAATGCTTTGCTGAAATGAGTGGTGTGGATTCTCATGTCAGTTTGTTCGTGGGAAGAGCATGTAGTGAACATGAACAGCCAACACAATAGTTGTATTTCTCATTGATTGATAAATGAGTTTCTATACCACTGTTTTATCAATGTCAGTTCAAAAGAGACTTGTTCTTTCAATTATGCCTTCTTTCCCTATCAACCTCCTTCTGTAGGCTCTTTTCCTTTTGCTTTCCCTTCTAAAAACAAAGGCTACTTTTCTGTGACCCCCTAAACCTTTATGTCCAATTACCTGTTACAAGGCACTGACTCAATGTATCCAAATTTGAACTCATGCTCTTGCCTTCAACCCCCCACCCAAAGCTGTTATTTTCTCCATTTCCCTACCATAACCCTTCCACCTGGGTATCCACACCAGAAAACCCGAAAATCTTCCTTCTTCTTCACCCCAACATCCAGTCAACCACCATATCTAGTCTGTTAGGCTTCCTAAATATCTTCTGAATCTGTTCATTTCCTTCTCCACAGCCATCACCTCCACTGCCCTAGTCCAAACTCCCCACTCCCATCACCAGGATTAGTGCAACAATGTCCTAAGTGTTGTCCCCACTAGTCTTGCTTCTCTGCAGCCCACTTCCAACTTCACTGCAAGAGCGATTTTTACAAAGGCCAACTAGATCATGTCATTCAGCTTCCCACTACATTTAGGATTAAGTCAAGTACTCTGACATGGCTTAGAAGGTCTTTGTCTTTATTGACTCTCCAGTCTTCTCCTCCTGAGATCTGGATTACTCCTCTCTCTGCTTCACAATGCCATTTTCTACTCATTCTTCAGATTTCAATTTATGTTTCACTTTATCTAAGATGCCTTCTTGGCCCATTCCCCATCCCTGTCCCTCTTCCCCATATTCCCACCTCTAAAACATAACCTGTACTCAGCGAGTGATTAGTAAATTCTGTTAAGTAACTATAAATTTGTTTATACTACTTACTGTCACATAACATTGACACTCAAGAAAGATGCTCCATGTGGCTTTAATGAAAGTAGAGATAAAGGAGACACAGGCCCACAGCTGGATCAGGTAACAGTCTCTAAAAACTAAATCAGGCTCGGCGCCTATAGCTCAGCGGCTAGGGTGCCAGCCACATATACTGGAGCTGGAGGGTTCGAACCCAGCCCAGGCCCGCCATACAACAATGACAACTACAACCAAAAAATGGCCGGGCGTTGTGGCGGGCGCCTATAGTCCCAGCTACTTGGGAAGCTGAGGCAAGAGAATCACTTAAGCCCAAGAACTTGAAGTTGCTGTGAACTGTGACACCATGGCGCTCTACCAAGGGTGACATAGTGAGACTCTGTCTCAAAAATAAAATAAAATAAAAACTAAATCAAATAAGCCATAGATAAGGCACCCTTCAAACTACCTCCTTTTCTCTATTTATTTAAAACTTTAAAAAAAATTTCTTTTTAAGTCTGAAGTCTTTTCCCTTTATTGTCTCATTCATCCCTGCCTCCCTGCAAACTCTGCCTACGCGCTTGTTCTATACACTTTTTTGTGTACAAGTCATTTAGCGCTAAGTCAAATAAAAATGTAAAAATCAGGAAACAAAATGACTCACTTCTAGTAAAGTGCAATGAACCGAACTGCTAACAACTCATAGATCCAAGGTTTACTTACAGATTACAACCTAAATTCCAGTTATATCTTTATTAAAAAAAAAAAAAAGGATGTTCAAGTGATAGCTAACATCATAACAAGTCAATAAAAGATCTCCATGTTGGTTAGGACTTGTACATTTTTTCAGCCCACTTCCCTCTTTCTAAAAATAACAAAGAGATATTTTAAATATTCATGAAATGGTGTATGTAAACTGTCTAGTCAATTCCATGTTTTAAAAAAACTTTTACTAAAATGTAAACATTTTTTTCATAAGTTAAGTGACTAGATGGAAGCTTATAACTGAAAACAGTGAAAACAATTGAAATTGAATTGAAAACAATTCTCTAAGCATTACTAACTTGGTTGTGTTTGCTTTATGTATATAAGAAAGAGATTAAATTACTTTTAAAATACTGCATTTTTTAGGAGACAACCTTAAGGTTTTAAGGATTCTGTCCCTTTAGAGCAGGGGTCCTCAAACTACGGCCCGCGGGCCACATGCATTGGTGTGAATTGTATTTGTTCCCGTTTTGTTTTTTACTTCAAAATAAGATATGTGCAGTGTGCATAGGAATTTGTTCATAGTTTCTTTTTTAAACTATAGTCCAGCCCTCCAACTGTCTGAGGGACAGTGAATTGGCCCCGTTTAAAAAGTTTGAGGACGCCTGCTTTAGAGAGTAACTCTAAATCAATGTTACTTCCCCTTCCCCCCCCCCCACACACACATAGTTTAAGCTCAATAATTATAAAAAGGACAAGTTTTTTTTCTTTAAATAAAAGGCAGCCCAGGGTGATGGCTCATTCCTGTAATCCTAACACTCTGGGAGACTGAAGTGGGAGGACTGCTTAAGTTCAGAAGTTTGAGATCAGCCTGAGCAAAGCAAGATCCTGAATCTACTAAAAACAGAAAAATTAGCCAGGTGTGGTAGCTGAGACAGGAGGATGGCTTGCACCCAGGAGTATGAGGTTGCTGTGATCTAGGCTGAGGCATGGCACTCTAGCCCAGGTGACACAGCAAGACTGTCTTCTAAAAAAAAAAAAAAGTGAAAGGCAAAGAAGCATCAACAAGCAAACTAAAAAAGACATCTTTTTTTGTCTCATTCAAGGGTAAATGTCCAGGGTTTTTTGGGGGGAGGGGTTGAGACAGGATCTCAAAATAAAGGTGATAGTGGTTCACTGCAGCCTCAAAGTCCTGGGCCCACGTGATCTTCCTGCCTCAGCCTACCAAGTAGCTAGGACTATAGGAGTGTACCACCACACCTGGGTAATTTTTTTTTTTTTTTTTTGAGACAGAGTCTCACTTTATCGCCCTTGGTAGAGTGCTGTGGTGTCACACAGCTCACAGCAATCTCCAACTCCTGGGTTTAGGAGATTCTCTTGTCTCAGCCTCCCGAGTAGCTGGGACTACAGGCGCCTGCCACAACGCCCGGCTATTTTTGTTTTGTAGTTCGGCTGAGGCCGGGTTTGAACCTACCACCTTCAGTATATGGGGCCAGCGCCCTACTCAATGAGCCACAGGCGCCGCCTGGGTAATTTTTTTTTAGAGATAGGGTCTTGCTATGCTGCCCGGACTGGCCTGACACTTCTGGGCTTGGCTGGGCACCTGTGGTTCAACAGGCTAAGGCGCCAGCCACATACACCTAAGCTGGTGGGTTCGAATCCAGCCCGGGCCCGCCAAACAACAATGATGGCCGCAACCAAAAAACAAATGGCTAGGCGTTGTGGTGGGCGCCTGTAGTCCCAGCTACTTGGGAGGTGGAGGCAAGAGACTCGCTTGAGCCCAGGAATTGGAGGTTGCTGTGAGCTGTGATGCAACAGCACTCTATCCAGGGTGACAGCTTGAGACTCTGTCTCAAAAAAAAAAAAAGAAAAGAAACTTCTGGACTCAAGCAATTTTCTTGCCTCAGCCTTCCAAAGTGCTGGGATTACAAGTGTGAGCCACCATGCCCAGCCACAAGGTTGCATTTTAACCTGTTGTCAGCAAACCAAAATATCAATGAAGATAGTCAAATTATTTTAGCCAACTTGCTCTTCTTCTTCTTTTTTTTTTTTTTTGAGACAGAGTCTCTCTTTGACCCCCTGATAGAGTGCCATGCATCACAGCTCACAGCAACCTCAAACTTTTGGGTTCAAGTGATTCTCTTGCCTCAGTCTCCCAAGTAGCTGGGACTACAGGTGCCCACCACAACGGCCTGGCTATTTTTTAGAGACAGGGTCTCACTTTTCAAGCTGGTCTCAACTCCTGAGTCAGGCAATCCACCCACCTCGGCCTCTCAAGAGTGCTAGGATTACAAGAGTCAGCCACATTGTATCCAGCCCAATTTACTCTTTATGAATGAAAAATTAAGCAATAAGACCAAAAGAATTCAACTTTATAATCATAGAAAGTTAAGTGCTTCAACCTATTTTAATTTACGTAACATGATAGGTTTTATTTAAAAAGCAGCTTTTGTTTTTCTTGTATTTTATGTTCTCATTCCTCCTAAAACTTCGCTTTTGTAAAATTTTAATCCAGGAAAACAAACGTCTTCTTCAGAAAAGATGTTTTCTAAGAGAAATCATGTAGTCTTTTGGTTCTAACAATAGACAGGTCAAATTTGTTCATCGATTTCTTCAATTAAAAAGTCAGAAGCTATGAGCTTCTGGTTAAGAAAAATAAATCAGTCATCCTATATAAAACATTATTAGTGAAACAAGCAAGTATTTCATTCTAGAAAGTGGTTTATTATGTATTATTATAAATTATAAACAAGACATAAAAACCTGGTTCAAGAAGGGCAGGTGTATGTTCCTCATCTTTAAAAAGTTTATAACAATTATATGAAAAATTCAAAACCACCTAATATATTTGAGCTCTATTATGGCACTTTAACCTGATTACACTTACACACTTACTATTTAAAGCAAAATAATAAAATCTACAGCTTTTCATATTAGTTCTCACTAACATATGCTAACTGTAGCTATTTCTTTAACACAAAAAAATTACTGAGATTTTTAATTTGGTTATATTTTAATTCGTCCTTATTTAAAGCACTTGTATCTATCACGTCCATGTGCACAAGAGAGTAATAAACACTCACTATCTTATTAGTAAGTCCCTCATTAGGGAAGTAAAGAAAACTGTCAACTCATTGCTCTAAAGTAAACATGTTATGACAACATTTCCTGGAGCTTTCCTTTCAATGAATCCTAAATGTAAGGCTTGGAATGAATGCAAGTGTGATAAACACCAACATGAAAGAATCCCTAGAGGTTAGCCTTTTATTACAGTATCTGATTATAACTTCTATACCCAATTAAAATTGTATCCCTTTAACCACCACTGGTTTTGTTTTCAAACAAGAATAAGCAACATGCAATTAACCATAAAACAACAATCACCAGTGCTCAAAGGTGTTTTCAGGATGATATAGAGAAAAATTTAAATTATATTAAGAGCTTTACAAATGAAGAAAAGCGTTGACAAATAAAAATAATATAGAAACCCAATAATACACCAAAAGCCTAATTAAAAATAGGCAGATAAAAAATAATCAATCTACTCATGAAAAGATATTCAACATCATGAGTCATGAGGGAAATGCAAATCAAAAGTGCATTAAGAAAGCACTTCGCACCCAACAGAATGGCTATAATCAAAAACACAGCCAATACCAAGTGTTGGCAAGGCTATAGAGAAATTGGAACCCTCATACACTGCTGGTGCGAATGTAAAATGATGCAGCCGCTTTGGAAAAGTCCTGCAATTAGTTCCTCAATGGAGTTAACATATGACCCAGAAATTCTACTCCAGGTATATACCAAGAGAAACGAAAACATAGGTCCACACAAAAGTCTGTACACAAATGTTCACAGCAGCATGAGTCATAATACCTGGAAAGTGGAAACAACCCAAATAGCCATCAACTGATGAATGGATAAATAAAATGTGGCAAATCCACACAATGGAATATCACTTGGCAATAAAAAAAAGAAGGGGCTGGGCAGTGGCTCATGCCTGTATTCTTAGCACTTTAGGAGGCAGAGGCAGGAAGATCACTTGAGGCCAGAAGTTGGAAAACAGCCTGGGTAATATTGAGACCCATTCTCTACAAAAAATTTAAAAATTAGCTGGGTATGGTGGCATGTACCTAAAGTTCCAGCTACTTGGGAGCTGAGGCAGGAATTTGAGGTTGCAATGAGCTATGATGACGCCACTGCACTCCAGCTCCAGCAACAGAGTGAGATCTGTTACTTAAAAAGGAAGAATAGGTCTTATTCAAAGGAAATGCTCATTGGAGCATTCTGGATTTTAGATTAGGCTCAAGTATAACTGCAAATATTTCAACGTCTTAAAAATCCAAAATCCAAAACACTTCTGGTCCCAAGCATTTCAAATAAGGTGTATTTAACTCAAGCACGCTATAACATGGATAAACCTAGAAAACATTATGTTAAGTGAAAGAGACATTCACAAATGACAATATCCTGGGTTGTGTTTATATGAAATATCCAGAATACATAAATGTATGGAGACAAAAATAGATTAGTAGTTACTTAAGAGTTTGGAAGTTTGGGGGAAATGGGAAGTGATTGCTAATGGGTACAGATTTCTTTTGGGGGGAACGAAAATGTCCTAAAATTAATTGTGGTGATGGTTGCACAACTCATCAATATACTAAAAACCACTAAATTGAATTGTACAGTATGTAAGTTATGTATCAATAAAACTGTTTTAAAATTTAAACATACCAGCTCTGTGCCTGTAGCTCAGCAGCTAGGGTGCTGGCCACATACACCAGCGCTGGTGGGTTCGAATCCAGCCCGGGCCAAATACAACCAAAACATAGCCGGGCATTGTGATGGGTGCCTGTAGTCCCAGCTACCTGGGAGGCTGAGGCAAGAGAATCCCTTAAACTTGAGAGTTGGAGGTTGCTGTGAGCTGTGACGCTATGGCACTCTACTGAGGGCGATAAAGTTGAGACTATGTCTCAAAAAAAAAAAAAAAAGATTGTAAAAAATAAAAAATAAAATTTAAACAAACCAATACATGAAACTCTACATAAAACTTCTACAACAAATTTTATTTCTTTTATTCCTGGGGAAAAACACAGTACATATTTCTTAAATCATAATCACCACCCTGGAACGTATCATTACCATATGGAGTATGAAATGTAGATAGAGTCAAAAGGTATTGGGAAAGTCACATTTGTGGAATCAATTCTACTGGGAAAGAGACTGAGAAGAAAAGACTAATGTAACATCCTAAATGTACAATTATTAAAGAGTCAGCTTAGACGCTTTTATTTGTAAGGCATACTAGTTGCAATGGATGGGGTCACAAAAAATCCTTCCTAACACAAATTAAGAAAATTTTATAAATAAAATGTGGTAAAGATAATACTAGCGCCCAGTAGGTCTTTAAATGGAAGTGATCCTAACAAATTACAAATTAATTAAGATCAAAATCTGCAATAACTGCTTTGTCTACTTCTCTAAAATTTACTTTTAACTTAAGAGAAAACTTTAGCAATTCATTTGAATTTGTGATAAAGGTCTGGGCTGGCGCCTGAGCCGAAGGAATAAAGTGTTTGGTGTTCTAACTAAATACAGACAGTAAACTCCTTATAAAATAAGGCCATATTAAGTTTATATATTTCATTATTAGTTTGCATCTTCTTTAGATGAAAGAATTTTCCTGGTCTTGTGTTTTTTAAAATCTTATTGTTCAGAAAGCCATTTAAAAGTAAACAGTAAAAGCAGAATGTAGCTCAGACTATGATTTTCACGAGCTCTAAGTCCCAACTAATTCTGTTGTCACATTTCCCTTCATTTTTCCTAACACATCTGTTTGAGAATTTCAGTGGATTAAGAACTAGGAGCATTGGCCTTTAGCACTAGTCTTGTAACTGGTTTCCACAGTAACTTCGACAAACTGAAGAACTTCTAATCAATTGATAGTTTGCACTTTTTTTAGAAGAGGGATAATGGAAGATGTATCCTGTATCACTAGGCCAACAGACACGAAATTCAGGGGGAGAGAAAAAACAAAACAAAACAAAACAAATTACAGTCCCATAAGGAAAACCGCAGTTTAGATTTCAATTAGAAGAGACATGGAGCGGGAACAGCTGTCATTATTATTTCACTGTTTACTTGTAATACTACTTTCATATTCTTTTTCAAATCTTTGATAAATGAAAGGCAGATGGGGGCTGAAAATCCTGGGGTTGTGCAATATTAAGTAGAAAGTAAATGAAAACAGACCTAAGCAAGTCAGTTTTTTAAAAAAATCTAACTGGCTTGGTGCCCATAGCTCAGTGAGTAGGGCGCCGGCCACATACACCAAGGCTGGTGGGGTTCAAGCCTGGCCCTGGCCTGCTAAACAATGACAACTGCAACCAAAAAACAGCTGGCTGTTGTGGTGGGTGCCTATAGTCCCAGCTACTTGGGAGGCTGAGACAAGAGAATCGATCACTTAAGTCCAAGAGTCTGAGGTTGCTGTGAGCTATGACACCACGGCACCGAAGGTGACAAAGTGAGACTGTCTCACAAAAAAACTAACAAAATGAGCAAAGACTCATCACTTAACGTATTTCTTTAAACTGCTTGTCTCTGCTCCTGTCAATTATTTCCACTCCAGTAGTGTACTCACCAATTCACACAAAGTAGCTACTCACTGAACAACAGCTCCACAGTGCCCCCACCCCCCAAATTTTGATCATAACATTCAGATTGCTGGCTTGTTTCAGGAGTCATTCACTTCCTAGCAGCTTTTTTTTTTTTTTTTTTTTTTAATTGTTGGGGATTCATTGAGGGTACAAGAAACCAGGTTATATTGATTGCATTTTTTTTTTTTTTTTTTTTTTTGAGACAGAGCCTAAAGCTGTCACCCTGGATAGAGTGCTGTGGCATCACAGCTCACAGCAACCTCCAATTCCTGAGCTCAAGTGAGTCTCCTGCCTCCGCCTCCCACGTAGCTGGGACTACAGGCGCCCGCCACAACGCCCGGCCATTTTTTGATTGCAGCCGTCATTGTTGTTTGGCGGGCCCGGGCTGGATTCGAACCCGCCAGCTGAGGTGTACGTGGCTGGCGCCTTAGCCCGTTGAGCCACAGGCGCCGAGCCTGATTGCATTTGTTAAAGTTCCTCTTACAATTGTGTCTTGCCCTAAAAAGGTGTGTCACACACCAAGACCCCATCCCCCTCCCTCCTCCCTCTCTCTGCTCTTCCTTTCTCCAAAGCCTCCCTCCTTCTTTCTCTCTCCCTCGCAGCTTTTTTAATTGGAGACCTTAGAGGTGGGGCCCAAGCTGCTTCGGTCCATTCATAATCATTCTGGACAATCTGTTCTAATGGGTGCTCCCTAGCCTTATTGGGGAAAGACGTCCTCCAGTTTATCAATCATTCTACA
>CAUYRH010177925.1:0-14212 GCA_963574655.1 Perodicticus potto
CACCCTGGATAGAGTTCCATGGCATTACAGCTCACAGCAACCTCCAATTCCTGGGCTCAAGCGAGTCTCTTGCCACTGCCTCCCAAGTAGCTGGGACTACAGGCGCCCGCCACAACGCCCGGCCATTTTTTGGTTGCAGCCATCATCGTTGTTTGGCAGGCCTGGGCTGGATTCGAACCCGCCAGCTCAGGTGTACGTGGCTGGCACCTTAGCCCGTTGAGCCACAGGCGCTGAGCCAAAGGCAAGCCACCTTATCCCCAAAGACTTGCTCTTGGCTTTTGTCTCCTACAGACTCTCCCCAAGGCAGGCCCGGGGGAGGTCTGGCCGATGCAGGTACCTTCTGGCTGCCCCGATTTGGGAATGGCTGGTGGGCAAGCAGGCCTGGGTTGACACTCTGACTTGCTGCAGATGAGGGCAGCCTCCGGTGAGCCTAAGATGCAGGCCTGAGTCCACAGACTGCTCTGGAAAGCCCATGGCACTGTGCAAATGTGATTTCTTCTCTTTTCTATTTTTTTTTTTTTTTTTTTGAGATAGAGTCTCACTCTGTCATCTGGGGTAGATGACACCATAGCTGTGGCATCATAGCTCACAGCCACCTCAAACTCCTGGGCACAAGTGATCCTCCTGCCTCAATCTCCCAAGTAGCTGGGACAACAGGCACCAGCCACCATGTCTGGCTAGTTTTTCTATTTTTAGTAGAAACGAGGTCTTGCTCTTGCTCAGGCTGGTCTTGAACTCCTGAGCTCAGGTGATCCACCTGCCTCGGCCTCCCAGAGAGCTAAGATTACAGGTACAGGTGTGAGCCACTGTACCTGGCCTTTTGGGTTAGGTTTCTAAGACCTAACTGGGGTCTCCCTACTGTGCACTCCTTCCGTGGAAAGTGTGAAGGGGCAGCCCAGGCACCCTGCCTGGCCCATGGTACAAAGCCACTGCAGCAGGAGCACTTGTTGCAGCATCTCCTCCCAGTAAGGGGTGATTGGCTTCTACCTTGAGTTGCAAATGCCCTGTACCGTGTGCCCACCCTCAGGGAGCTCATCTCTTGGGGTCGGGGAACATAGATCCTCAAGGATCCTTTAATGCTTTAGGACTCTAGAATCTCTTAGAATTTCCAGGCAGGGCCTTGGAGCTTCTCTGCTGATGTCACCGCAGAGGTTTAGCAGTTAGCCAGTACGTGCCAGGGTGGTGACCCTGGTCCAGAAGGGGGATAGCCGGTGTCTGAGCCCCCCTGCTGTGCCCTGCTCACCACCCAACAGAGAGCCACACAGAGTGTCTTGCCCGCCCTGGACACCTTCCTACAGCTGAGGCCCTGGGTGGGCCCCGGGGTGGGACTGCTCACACAATGTGTTTCCTCAGCTAACCAGGAGATACTTCAGAAGGTTGAAGTTGAATATGAAACGCTGCCAGGATGGAAAGCAGATACCACAGGTGCCAGGAGGTGGGAGGACCTACCCCCGCAGGCCCAGAGCTATGTCCGCTTCGTGGAGAACCACGTGGGAGTTCCAGGTGGGTGCCCTGCATCCTTAGAACCCCAAGTGGCCCATGTCCCAGTGCAGGCCTTGGTGAGTGGGCCAACGTAGCAGACAGAGAAGTAAGGAGGTCCTGAGCTGGGGTGGACATGACCCTGCTAGGGATAGTTGCCTGTCATCCGCCAAAAGGACAGGGGGCACATGTGTGCTTTCTCTCACATCACAGGGGTATCTGTAGCCAGAGGAAAGGCCCCAGGGGAAGCCACTGCCTATAAAGAGAGGGCCATTTCCAAGGTGGGGCTGAGGGAGGGCTCCTGCTCTGCTGCATGAGGATTTATCCCCCAATGTGTATGACCTTTATAACTAAATATATGTTTGAAGAAAACATAGTCCCTTTTACTAGATGAACTACATTAAAAGATGTGCAATTAGAGAAAGTTTCCCTCCATGAATGCTCTCTCTACCCCTCAGTCAAGTGGGTTGGAGTTGGCAAGTCCAGAGAGTCAATGATCCAGCTGTTTTAGATGCCAGCCAGTCTGGCCCCACAAGCTGCAGCGCCCTGTCCTACGGAGATGGTGGAGTCACACTCCTTGGCCATCACAACCAACACCATGAACAAAGAAGTATGCAAATGATTTTCTGGACTATTTCTATTTACGCCTTCAATACAATGCATTGATTTCAACAATGAATTTAAATATCAGAAAGCCAACTTGTGTATGTTTTTCAAAATTCTCCTACTTAAAATGAGCCAAAGTGCTCAAAACAGAGAGACCTTCTGTGACACATTGTCACACAATTGTGTGCCCAGTTGGAACAATGCAAAATAAACATCTGGTAGCCACTGAATGAAGTGGTTGTTTACTGTTTGTTTGGACTTTGTCCTTGTAGCTTTTAAACACTAAAAGTTGACGATTCACTATGCTGAGTCTGGACGGACGATGCAGCTTCCTAAGAGCTGCCTGTGTTTTTGGTGTCACAAAACTAAGCTGTGTGTTTGCTCAGGAAAAAAGCCATGTAAGAGAGACCAAGTACATTAAATGGGTTTTACAGAACTAAACCCAGCCAGACACAGTGGTCTGTAATCCCTGCACTTTGGGGGGACAAGGCAGGAGGACTACTTGAGCCCAGGATTTGGAGACCAGCCTGAGCAATGTGGTGAGAAAGAAATGAAAAAAATGGAGAAAAAAATTAGTATGGTGGCAGGTACCTGTAGTCTCAGCTCTTCTGGAGGCTGAAGCAAAAGGATCACTTCAACCTAGGAGTTCAAGGCTATAGTGACAGTGATGATGACACTGCTGGGCCCATCTCTAAAAAACAAAACTACACACGTAAACAAATTATATTCTAGAGCTGTTGCCTGGACAGGACTCGCCCTCCTGACCCATGACTGACTGTCCTCCTTCCCAGGGGTGACAAGGCCTCACCAGCAACCCTTCCCATTACAGGTGGGCACTCACGGTCATCCCCCTGGATTTTCTTTGCTGGGATGGGCCACATTGTAACTGGCAGAGCTGCACAAGGCACATGGTGGCCGGTGCCCTCCTGAATGCTGAGTGGCCTCCTTGATAACTTTCAGAGTGTGGGGTAAGTTTAGAGAAAAAACTGCCCTTTCAGCATTCTTTCAGCAAGGGTGGGGATTCAGTGGAAGGCACCGAGCCCCTGGGGGGCATTGGTCTCACAGCAGGGACAGAGTTCCCTGGGTTCCAAGCTCTGTATGACCCATGCCTTGGAAATACCTACAGTTCAGTTCTGAATCCCATCTCCAGAAATGCCAGAAAACTTCCCCAAACAGTGCCAAGTGCAGCCCGCAGCGACTGGAAGGCAGGAAAATGTTATGCAAAGGCAAATCTTGGCCTCCCTGGTGGGCAAGCATGGAAGAAATCAGCCTTGAGTTCCCGAGAATTCCTTCCTTCCATTACATAGCAGGAAGGACAACAGGAGAGAGCCCCAAGGCAGGGGTGCACTCCTGGAGGTCCGAGTGTTGGATCAGTGGGAGACAAACCGGCAAATAATTGAGGTCTCCATCCCTTTTTCTCAGAAGCAGTACAATAGGGCTCTTTCTACTCTACATGGAGGGTCTGGCTCCCATGCAGACGAAGCCATGGTGGTCTCTGTGATACGTGGGCAAAGGACAAACCAGTGATCTGATGACTGCATTTCACAATGCCCCAGCATTCACCTGGATATAAGGGGACTCGGTTGCCCTCAACAGTTTCCATCCAGTTCTCCACCTCCTCCCTGTTCCTTGAGGTGGTCAATCAGGTATATGCCCTGCACAGCTGCCTCCTGGTGGCCACCTCCCTGTGGAACAGCTGGGTACAGCCAGTGTGACTCTCCCCACTGACCCTCAACCCCTGAGCGGGCCCCACATATGTGCTGCTGTGACCTTCTCAGCCCCATAAGGACTGAACCAGGCTAGTGCCTGCTCACTCTACATCCACTAGTCACAGCTCCCGCAGGAAGCCCACCTGGGCAGTGCCCAGGCCCACAGGTCACTCATGTTCTCCACTGCTTCTCACCATCTGGTGATTGTGTGTCCCAGACAGCTCCCCTTCCTGTCAGGCCTGCAAGGTGGGCTGCCCTACTCTGTCTGGACTGGTCAGTTACTTCATACATCCTGTCCAGTCATCTCCTGCCTTTCTGGCTGACACACCTGAAACTAACTCTTGTCTCCAGAGAGAGACTTCAAGACTGATGTTTAAGGAAATGTACCTGATTAGCAGGAACCCAGAGGGTGACAGCTCTGGGTACCACGTCAGAGTGGGGGAGGAGGGACCGTGATGAGAGGACCTCAGAGGGTGACAGCCCTGGGGACCTTGTCAGAGGGGGGAGATCTGTGATGACCAGGACCCAGAGAATGACAGCCTCAGAGTCACTGCACGGCGTGGGGACACCCAAAGAACTGTAAAAAAAGGACATTTTTCGACAACTGAGGAAATATGGGCAAAGCGGGAGCGGCCAGCAGCGGGCACTCTCGCCCCTGAGTCCGCGTGGGCCTGCGGGAGAAGAAGGCTGGGAATTCGCCAACATTAAAAACCAGGAAAGTGACTCGCCCTCAAACTTTAGGACCGTGATCGAGGAAATACTAGTAACCAGAATCCATAGTCGTTTAGGGACCAGAAGGAAGAGGACACGATGCCGCCTCCCACCTATCCCGTCCCACGCTTCTCCCGAGTCGGGTCTCCGGGGTCACCGCGGCCTATCCAGCCCGGTGTTTCTCCTGGGCCCTGCACCCGACGTGGTCCCCGCCTACCCGCCTCGCACCTCCCGCAAGCCCCGCCCTCGACGTCTTCCCTGCCTATCCCGTGCCCGCCTCTCCTATGCACCAGTTTTTCCCCTTTACTGTCGTCTACCGCGTGTGCGCCCCGATCTTGCCCCGAGCCTATCCTGAGCCGTGCTCATGGGAACCCCGCCTCCTAATTCTCTTCCGGCCTATCCTGCGCCGGGTTCCCACGAGCCCCACCCACCAACGCGCTCACCCTGACCCCTGAACTCGCCCCGGGCTTTCCCGCGCCGCGGAGTCCCGCCCCGACGTCCCCCTCTACCTATCCAACGCCTAGTTGCGCAGAATCCCCGCCCCCAGGCCGCTTCCAGGCCTATCCCGTGCCGTGCTGCGCCCTCGCCCCGCCCCGCCCGCTGAATGGCGCGCGGCTGTGACGTCACGAGGTCCGTGCCCAGGCGCGCGCAGGCGCTGAGCTGCATAACTCGGGCCCCGCATAACTTGGGCCCCGCGGTCATGCCCAAGCGGGGCTGTCCTTTCGCGGACGCGGCCCCGTTGCAGCTCAAGGTCCGCGTGGGCCAGAAGGAACTGAGTCGCGGCGTGTGCGGGGAACGCTACTCGCGGGAGATCTTCGGTGAGTGCGCAAACGGCTGCCGCGGGTTTGCTGCAGTGGGACCTCGAGCGGGCCGGGCCGACACTGTCTCTCTGAGGCTCGTCCTGGTGAGGGGGTACCGCGGGGAGATGGGCTGGCCACGTTCTGGGTCTGTGAGGAGGATGTGAGTGACCCCCAGGTGGGCGGATGAAGCCTTGTCGCGCCCCCTCCTACCCGAGCCCGGTTATTCTTCGCCCACAGCGTTGGGACTTGGTAGGGGATACCGTGGTCTCTGCATTTGCGTCCCCGCAGGCCCAGGAGAGGTCGGGGGTGGGATCTCTTGGAAGAATTAAACCGGAATAGCGCCTCTTCTGCCCCAAGAAGTATTTATGGATCACCCCGCCCTGCCCTGCGCTATGCTGGCCCGGCCAGGGAGACCAAAAGCAAACGGGACAACCGCGCCCCCTGCGTTCCCGGAGCGCACGGGTCCGGGGGATCACCTGGCGGTGAGGATAGGCTCAGGTTGTGGCAGGAGCACATGGGGGAGAAGGAATAGAGAAGGTGTCTGGAAGGACCAGGATCTAAGTAAGCCTCTTCTGGCAAGGCGGGTAGAAGGGAGCCAGGCTGAGAGGGAGAGGATGGTGGAGGAAAAGGCAGCGGGTTTGGCGTGTGCGGAGGCCAGGGGGCGAGGCAGGAGGCGAGAGAGCAGAAGAGCACTTTCCAGCTTCAGGAGGGGTGTGAGAGCAGCAAGCGCAGAGATGAGCACCATGCCTGCGGGTCGGATTTTCTCATGCAGGTTTTAGGCATATTGATACTTATTCATTGTTACTTTGGAATGATTAATAACCTGGGTAGGTACAAAGTGGATCTTATCTTCCCTAAAGGTAGAGTGAGGGTACAGGTTTATAGCATAGAGCAGTTAGAGAAGTGATCTGAAGTGTTTGTTATTGAGTGGTGCCAGCTGTGCTTTGGGAATGAGGCAGAACCCATCCTCCACCCCTCTCCAGCTCTTTTTTTCCTACTGTTTCTCCCCCAGCATCAGCAGTTGCTCTGCACTTCTCCTTCTGCACTAGGGCTGCAAAGTCAGTTGTTCTCCCAGACCATGCAGGTAGTAAATGAAGGAAGGCACAAAGGCTGTGGTTGGACTGTAAGTGTGTGCTCTCTCTAAGGACATTTGGACTAAATAGGAGTGGGGACTACATCAGTCTAGCCCTTAAGTCCTAGCATTTGCTAGGACTTTCACTCACAGGACTGAGTCAGGCAGGGCTGCTGGGCTTGCTGGGCCTTCCATAGTGTGACTCGTGTGATGAAAGCCAAGCTGTCACCTGATCTCTTTGCCATGGATATAGCACAAGCCCTTGAGAACAAAGATTAGCCTCACTGTGTGACAGTCCCCATTTCCACCCACTTGTAAATGGGGAGGTCAGGAAGAAGAGACACAGGTGTAGCTGGGCTGTCATCATCAGCCATTCTGTTAAGAGTCACCCTGTAAATGTCGTTGCTGCCAGTTTCACTGCTGCTGTAGGGTTTCTAGGATCTCAGCCATGTAAAGGTGTAGTAGAAAAGGAAAAAACAAAGCACTGTGGGTCCAGAGCTGGTGAAGACCTCCAGGTAGCTGTGCTATCACCTGGCAAGAGCTACAGTTCTGGGTGCTGAGCAGTCACTTCAAGGCAGGGTAGGTGGGTGTTCCAGAGCAAGAGGTCTAGAATGTTCTGGGATACCTTGTCAGGAGCCAGCTGCTGCCCTGACCTGCCAGCAGCTCTGCAGTGGGTGAAGCAGCAGGCTGCACACCAGCCTGCACCTTGGTCTGAGATCATAGGCCAGCTTAGCCTCTGGCTGCTTCCTACCAGGAGGCGAAGGGGGAACTCATTTTTGTATTAAAGCTCCACAGTGCAGTGCTTCCTCTGTGCTTTACAGAGTCTGCTTTTGGGGGGACAGGTGTTCTGGGGAAGGGGCCACAAGCATGTGAGGTGAGGCCAGCTGTGAATTACAGAAGATGAGCGATAGGAACAGTGATAGGAATGTCCCTATCTGTGTCCTTGTATTGGACACAAGTGGGGCTATAGAGTGGAAATCATCCTGAAGGATATGGCAGCTGAGCCAGGTGAGGCAGGGAGGGGAGAACATTCTCTGCGGAGGCAGAGCAGGACCAGCCTTGCTAGGACCAAACTTGGCTGGGGTTACTGGGTGACGGGCCCCTAAGGGGGGCTCGCTGTGCCCACCCAGCAGCGTCCATGTGAGACTTGTAGGATGAGGGGGCATCCTGTGCTGCACTGGTATGAAGACGAGGGTGATTTGTCTTCCCCAGAGAAGACCAAGCAACTCCTTTTCCTCGGAGCCCAGGCCTACTTGGACCACGTGTGGGATGAAGGCTGTGCCATCGTTCACCTGCCAGAGTCCCCAAAGCCTGGCCCTGTGGGGGCCCCAAGGGCTGCACGTGGGCAAATGCTGATCGGACCTGACGGCCGCCTGACCAGGAGTCTTGGGCAGGCCTCTGAAGCTGGTGAGTGGCATGGGCTGTGGAGCTGAGGGCCTTACACAGAAGCTTCTCTTGACTAGCAGAATTGTCTGCTCAGGAGCTTTTCCTGCTGGGTAAGCAGGAGTCCGGCCCAGTTTGGGGAGTTGGGCACATGCTGGAAGGCTCCAGAGGCTGTCTGACCTCCCCAACATTCAGGTCTGGATGTGGGTAACAGCTTCTAACCCGTGGGCCAGAAAAGGAATAGAGACTCACCTGGGTGCTCCACCTGCTTTCCACCTACAGCCGTCTCAGGCAACCCCTAGGGGTGGAGACAGGTAGGTTTCATACCTATGCATCGTGGGTCTCAGACCATCACCTGTGCTGTTGGTTAAGAATAGAGTTCCTGGCTTGGCGCCTGTGGCTCAACGGGCTAAGGTGCCAGCCACGTACACCTGAGCTGGCGGGTTCGAATCCAGCCCGGGCCCGCCAAACAACAATGACGGCTGCAACCAAAAATGGCCGGGCGTTGTGGTGGGCGCCTGTAGTCCCAGCTACTTGGGAGGCGGAGGCAGGAGACTCGCTTGAGCCCAGGAAATGGAGGTTGCTGTGAGCTGTGATACCACGGCACTCTCTCCAGGGTGACAGCTTGAGGCTCTGTCTCAAAAAAAAAAAAAAAAAAGAATAGAGTTCCTGGCTCAGCACCTATAGCTCAAGCATCTAGTGCGCCAGCCACATACACCGGAGCTGGCGAGTTTGAATCCAGCCTGGGCCTGCCAAACTACAATGACAACTACGACCAAAAAAATAGCCAGGCATTGTGGTGGGTGCCTGTAGTCCCAGCTACTTGGGAGGCTGAGGCAAGAGAATAGCTTAAGCCCAAGAGTTTGAGGTTGCTGTGAGCTGTGATGCCATGGCACTCTACCCAGGGTGACAGCTTGAGACTCTGTCTCAAAAAAAAAAAAAAAAAAAATAAGAGTTCCCAGTCTCACTCCCACATCTGGTCTGTGGATTTGGAGGGGCCCAGGACCTTTAGGCTAACCAGGGAAGTGGTGAGCCTTACCTCTGAGACACCAGGGCTCTGTCACCAGCAGTCAGGGAGTTGCTGAGCCTTCCAGCCCGGGCTCAGGTAGCAGAGGGTTCTAGGGAAGGGAAGTAGCTTAAACTTGGAGCAACATCAGTGGCACAGGCACATCTCCCCCGGAGCTCTCCTTAGTGACACAGGGTCTGTGCACTGCACTTGACTCACAGGTTGTCAGAGGATCCAGTGCTAGGCAGGGGTATATGTGTGGGGAGAGTACTTTGCCCTCAGGTGTGTAGGGTGGTGGGGGAACTGCCATAAGCTCTTGCAGTGTCCTTCCCAGTTGACAGTGTGGCATTTTCCCTCACAGACCCATCCGGGGCAGCATCCATCGCCTGCTCCTCATGCATTCGAGCTGTGGACGGGAAGGCTGTCTGCGGCCAGTGTGAGCGGGCCCTGTGTAGGCAGTGTGTGCGCAGCTGCTGGGGCTGTGGCGCCGTGGCCTGTGCTCTTTGTGGCCTTTTGGAGTAAGTGCTTTGATCTGTCAAGCTGCCAAAATTGTGTCCCCAGCCAGGCATGCATGGGGGATGAGTAGGCTGCCCACATGGGGAAGGGCTCGAAGCACCCACTTTTGTAGTTGTCAACAGGGTGCCTTCAGGTAATGCCTGAGGGAATGGGATGGGATAGCAATAAAAGCCCGACCCAGCTTTGGTGGTTAGTGACCCTTTCGAAAGGTAATCCAAGTCTCCCAAATTGCCTGTTCTGTGTCTTGCTGTGACCTCTGTCAGGAGCAGCGCCACGCTTCATCTGCTGAGCCCTCTTATGAGGACTGAGCTCCCCAGCATGTTCTCACAGGTCTGTTTTCCATGTGATGTGCTCGTTGTTTGAGGAGCCCCCTGCACGTGACCGCAGGGCTCACTGTGGCTTTCACCACAGTTACGCTTGTCTGGTTGTGGACTGTTGGCTTAGCTGTCATTTGTGTGTGTGCATGGATTGGTCCTTACTTAGAAGGCCCCATGACCACTGGTGGCCTGTAAGAGTGGGCAGTGCAGCCCTGTAGAGAGCACGACTTCACCCCAACACACATGGACGTGGCTTCTCAGGGTCAACTTGCAAGATTGTGAACTACATGCCACGTGCCTCCATTCTCGTCAGTTGAGTGGGGGCCTGGAGTCCCAGCATAGGTGCACAGGGAGAAGCTCTGAGGCCCCACGCCTGGCCCTTGACCCTGCTGTGGGAGAAGGGCTACCCGGCGTCCAGTCTGGGTAATTAGGATTGTCAAGTCCTCTTTCTTTGGTTTTCACCAACCTACTTCTACTCTTCCTGCTTGTGGGTAGACTGAAAAGACACACCCCACGTCAGGCAGCCTCCTCACTGGGGAAGGGCTGAACCCAGAGCAGAAGGGCAGGGCAAGGAGAGGGGTGGCCCCCAGAGAGGAGAGCTGTGCAGAGCCCCCTGAATTCCCTTCCTGCCCGCAGAATTCATATCTAGGTGCCTGGAGTCCACCCAATTTTCCAAATACAGTAGTACTTCTGTAATTCGACCACCCAAGGAACTGTAACAAACTGGTCAGCATACAGAGGAACTAGGCCTACTATGCTGACAAGTGCATGTGGTACATGTCCAGTCTATGAGAATGAGGTCAGCTGAAGGAGGTGGTCAGTGTAGGGAGGGTCAACTGTGGAGGTTCTACTCCAAACGGCTTGTTCCAAGTCACAGCAGGAAGCAGTGTGTCTGTATTCCTGTGATGGGAAACCCGGGCTGCAGTGCCCACCCTTGCTATGTCCTGGCTCAGGCCATGAGCTGTGTAAGGGAGGGAGAGTCTCTCCCATGGCTACAGTTTAACTTAGACACAGACTGCCTGAGGCCCCGCACTGGCCCCCTGTGCCCCAGCAAGGTGGCTCTCATTGTTGACTCACCCTGGCTGTGCAGCCCTCACTTGAGTTTCATGCAGCATGTGACCGACTGGGGTCCTTGTCCTGTCCCTCTGATCGCTCCCTGTGGTCTGCTGGATTTCCTAGTCTTTACCCTTAGAGCCTTGACTCCCCAATAAACTGCTGTGGCCCAGGGAATCTGACAGGACCTCAAGGCAGTTTCTGTGGAGAGCTTACATCCTGTTGGAAACCCAAGTTGGGCCCCAAATGGACTTACCTGCCATGCGAGTCAGCCATGGCCACAGTAACTAAGTACTATGGACTCAGGGGCTCCAACAACAAGCTTGTTGTTTCCCACTTGTGGGGGCCGACAGTCTGAGAGGGAGGTGACAGCAGGTGGGCTGCTGCTGAGGCTGTGAGGGATCAGCCTGCCTCCAGTGGCTGCTGGGATCTTGGTGTGTGGTAGGTGGCTGGCTCTCCCCCTATCTGCCTCCTCACGTGGGGCTCTTTTAGGGGCACTAGTTCTGTTGGATTAGGGTCCCACTCCAACGTGCCACCCTCTTAACTAATCTCCAGTTGAGGTCACATCCCCAGGTGTGCCAGGGTTAGGACACTGCCATGTGAGCTGCAGGTGGTGGTCACAAAACAGCCCCTAAAGCTAGCTTTTCTCTCCTCCTGTTGATGTCACAGCTGCAGCGATGTTTACGAGAAAGCCCTGTGTGCCAGCTGCGCCATGTTCGAAGCCTGAGGCTTGCTCAGGTCAACTGTCTTCCGGAGGGCCATGCCAGTGGACAGCAGCCTTCCCTGGACAGCAGCACTGGAGCTCACACTGAACTTGGGGGGAGCAGGAAGGGGTGCCTTTTACACTTTGTTTTGTACTCTTAACGGCGAAAGTGAGTAAAGCCTTTCTATTTGCACACCCTTGTTTGTGTTCACAGTCCTGAGGGTGAGGCGTGTGAGCTACTGCGTGGAGGGTGTAGGTGGAAGGGATGCAGGGCAGTGGGAGCCACCTAGCCCTTCTAGGCCTGCCCCACTCTATGGCATTTGGGGTCCCCAACTTGGTGTTCTTTCCAGATTGGAGCGCCTTGAGTGTGTTCTGTCCACGCCCACATGAATGGGACATAGGACTTGCTGCTAGAGCAGCTCTAGGCGAGAGTAGCAGTTACTTGAGGCAGAGGGCAGACCCTGGTGTGGCTAGGTACAGCCAAGAAGGGCCTTCGCTGCCCCTGTGGGCAGTTGTGAGGGGAAAGCTGGTGTGTGGGCAGAGGGCTGAGCGGGGCCCAGAGGGGGACTTGCCACTGTGAGGCACAGTACAGACCACTGCAGCAGGGCCAGGGCCCCCGAAGGGTGCCCAGAACATGAGTTTCTGGTGGGCTGGTTAAGCTATTTAGACGAGATTGCAGGGGTTGGGGTCTTCTCTGGACTGAGAACATCCTGAAGCCTAATCTGCTTGGCAGCAGGAGTGCCAAGGGCACCAGAGCAGGTGGTGAATATGAAAGGTTGGGTGGTTTTCTTAGTTTGAAAATCACCTTAAAAAATAATTGTCAATACGGGTATTTCTCAACTGGGGTTGTGTCCACATAAACCCATCATATGCTGAATGTGTGTTGCTTTTGCATCATCACAAAGTCAAAAAATCATAAATCAAACCATCGTAACTTGGAGACTGTCTGTATATACAGAACTCCTAAAACTTAACAATAAAAAAAAAAAAAATTTGAGAGGAGCACGGTGGTTCACACCTGTAATCCCAAAACCGTGGGAGGCCAAGGCAGGAGAAGCCTTGATCTCAGGAGTTCCAGAACAACCTGAGCAAGAGTGAGACCCCGTCTCTACTAAAAATAGAAAAACTGGCTCGGCGCCTGTGGCTCAACGGGCTAAGGCGCCAGCCACGTACACCTGAGCTGGCGGGTTCGAATCCAGCCCCGGCCTGCCAAACAACAATGACGGCTGCAACCAAAAAAAAAAAAAAAAAGAAAAACTAGCCAGGTGTTGTGGTAGGTTGAGTCTCAGCTACTTTGGAGGCTGAGGCAGGAGGATCACTTGAACCCAGGAGTTGGGGGTTGCTGTGAGCTAGGCTGAGGCCAGGGGACTCTTAGTCTGGGCTACAGAGCAGGACTCTATCTCAAAAAAACAAAACAAAACAAAAAAGACTAAACACAGAATTACCATTTGAGCCAGCCAGCAATCCAATTCCACTTTTGGGTGTATACTCAAAATAATTAACAGCAGGGACTTGAACAGATATTGTATACCAACTTCATTGCCAAATTATTCCCAGTAGCTAAAACGTAGGAACAACTCAAATGTCCATTGAGGGATGAATGGATAAACAAAATGTGGGACATACTTATCGTGGAATATTATTTAGCATTAAAAAGAAAATTCTGGGCTCAGTGCCTGTGGCTCAATGGGCTAAGGCGCCAGCCACGTACACCTGAGCTGGCGGGTTCAAATCCAGCCCTGGCCCGCCAAACAACAATGACAGCTGCAACCAAAAAATGGCCGGGCGTTGTGGCGGGTGCCTGTAGTCCCAGCTACTTGGGAGGCGGAGGCAGGAGACTCGCTTGAGCCCAGGAAATGGAGGTTGCTGTGAGCTGTGATGCCACGGCACTCTGTCCAGGGAGATAGCTTGAGGCTCTGTCTCAAGAGGAAAAAAAAAAAAAAAAATCAAAAAAAAGAAAATTCTGACACGTGCTACCTGAATGAACCACAACATTATGCCTAGTGAAATAAGTCAAATCAAAAAAACAAACACCGCATGGTCCCACTTACACAAGGTCCCTGGAGGAGTGAGCTTCATATAGGTGGGTGCCAGTGGCTGGGGAGAGGTGGGCATGAGAACTTCTTCAGTGGGGACAGTTTCAGTTTGGAAAGATGAAAAAACTGTAGAGATAGTGATAGCTGCACAACAGTATGAATGTACTTAATGCCTCTGTTAACTTAAAAATGGTTAAAATGGCAACATTTATTTGTACCTTACCACAATAAAAATACTACTTAAAGAAAACTGGCTGTTCAAAGCAAAAATAACAACAGTCTATATGGGAGTTTATGATATATTTGGAAACAAAATTTGTAATAGCAATAAGGTTGAAAGAGGGGAAATAAAAGAATGCTATTTTAAGGTTCTTATATACTAGAAGTAGTATAGTACCTCCTGGAAATAGACTGGTAAATAAAAGATATACTAAGAAAGATATATTAACAAAAGGTATACTAATAAATAAAAGATATGTTATAAATTCTAAAGCATCTAGGCAAGGGAGCTACATTCATTCATTTATCCAAAGATACTCTGTGCTGGCTCACACCTATAATCCTAGCACTCTGGGAGGCCGAGGCAGGTGGATTGTCTGAGCTTGCAAGTTTGAGGCCAGCCTGAGCAGAGCTGGCAGAGACCCCATCTCTACTAAAAATAGAAAAACTGAGTTAAGAAGACTGAGTTTGAGTCCGAGTTGCAGGTTGCTGTGAGTTATGATGCCACAGAACTCTATCCAGGGTGACAGCTTGAGGCTCTGTTTCAAAAAAAAAAAGAAAAAGAAAAATGCTTCCATTAAAAAATAACCACACATGGTTTG
>CAUYRH010177926.1:0-21970 GCA_963574655.1 Perodicticus potto
TGCCAAAACAACAATGACAGCTGCAATCAAAAAATGGCCGGGCGTTGTGGCGGGCGCCTGTAGTCCCAGCTACTTGGGAGGCAGAGGCAAGAGACTCGCTTGAGCCTAGGAATTAGAGGTTGCTGTGAGCTGTGATGCCACGGCACTCTATCCAGGATGACAGCTTGAGACTCTGTCTCAAAAAAAAAAAAAAAGAAAAAAAGAATATTTAGTTTAAAAAAGCAAAGGACAGAGGGCAAAATGATAATTTCGTACATAAAAATTCTGAATGGCCAAATGCCTCTTAGAAGTCTTAAGAGAAATCTCCAAATACGAATGGAATGATCTTACCTCCCTCCCAAGGTGCTAAAGGTAAGCTCCAATAAGGCTGTCTTAAGCTTCCATTGTTCCTGTCCCTCACTCCTCTTGGCCACCCATTGCTTCACGATAAAAAGCTTGGATTTGGGATCCAGACGCCCACACACATACACGTCTATACTTGGACAGACCTATGAGACCCACAAACATTTACAGACCCAACAGGCTCTCTCCGCCAAGTCCACAGAGTTGGCGTGGAGGTGGAAGGGAGTCTCCATGAGAACTGGACCCAGCCTTGTAGCATGAAGAATTAGGTTTTGGTAAATACAAATTTGGATAAGCCAAAGTTAAATAAGCAGGGCTGGATTGATCTTATCTCCTACATAGAAGTCACTAGATATTCTCCATACTACGCAGATCTAACAGAATCCCTGGATCATCAGAAGTCAGTATTAGAAGCCTCCACGCTCTGCCTGAGTTTACAAACTTGGCCAGTTCCAAGGAAAAGCACCAACAGTTTTGGGGCTTTCCCAATTGGATCACCTGGATCCCATGCACCATCTGATCCCTTTCTATAGTGACAAGCAGGCACCTAGACCATGCACGCAGCCAAGCACTGACACGGGGTACAGCCCTTAGTCTGTGCCCGCACTATGATTGCACAACTGTGTATGTACAATTTTTAGGGCCACTTCCAAATTGCAGAGTCCACTAAGTCTCAGATACAGAAGCAGCAAAAAGGGTTTGTGCTCTTTGATAACTACACAGCCACTTTCATGGATAAGATGATTTTTAATAAAAATAGCTACATTTAGTCAGCTATTATTATTATGTACTTACATGAGGCAGGAACTGTTCTAAACATTCTTCATAATTAATGCATTTAATTTTCCTATTTGCCCTTTGGGGTAAGAACTGTTTAGCCTGGATGGACAATGATTTGATTGATCATAGTTACACAGCTAGAGAGTAGGGAAGCCAGGTTTGAACAAGCCAGCCAAGGTCTGGCTCGAGTACTGAACTGCCACTGTCCCCCCTGCCTTGCTTACCTGGACCTATCTTTAAGAGCAGCATAGACTCACACTTTAAATTATTACTACCCATTCTACTCCCCCACCTCCACCTTGCAGTCCTTTTCCCCAAGGTATAGGGAAAGGTGTTCATTTTCCACTGAGATAATTATAAAGGCATAATGTGGCTCCATACTAAAAAATGACAACCATAAGAATGGGTCCCCCAAACATATAAGCTGATCTTAAGAAATATCAGCTACTCTGTTTTACATAAATTACTGTTTGCTGTTTGTCCATTCAGATTAAATATTAGCTAACAGCAAAGCTGTAAGAAAAATTTATGGAAAAAAATTCTATCCATTAAATTTCTTCCTTGAGGCTCGGCGCCTGTGGCTCAACGGGCTAAGGCACCAGCCATGTACACCTGAGCCGGCGGGTTCGAATCCAGCCCGGACCCGCCAAACAACAATGACGGCTGCAACCAAAAACTGGCCAGGCGTTGTGGCGGACGCCTGTAGTCCCAGCTACTTGGGAGGCAGAGGCAGGAGACTCGCTCAAGCCCAGGAGTTGGAGGTTGCTATGAGCTGTGATGCCACTGTACTCTACCCAGGGCGACAGCTTGAGGCTCTGTCTCAAATAAAAAAAAAAAAAATTTCTTCCTTGATACAATCTGGAAAAAAGTATATCATTTAAAACTCAACTATAGGATAATTTTATCTAAGTCACAAGATAAACGGTATTCCTTGAGGACAAAACTGGAAAAGCTTTGGTTTAGTTAAAAAAACAAAAACAAAAAAAAACTCAGAAAGGCCAGGCACAGGGGCTCACACCTGTAATCCTAGCACTCAGGGAGGCCGAGGCAGGTGAACTGCTTGACCTCAGGAGTTCGAGACCAGCCTGAGCAAGAGTAAGAGCCTGTCTCTACTAAATACTGAAAAATTAGTCAGGTGTCACGGTGGGCGCCTATAGTTCTGGCTACTCAGGAGGCTGAATGAAGTAGGAGGATCCCTTGAGCCCAACAGTTTGAGGTTGCTGTGGGCTATGATGCCATAGCACTCTACCCATGGTGACAGTGTGAGACTCTGTCTAAAAAGAAAGAAAGAAAGAAAGAATTTTAAAAAATTAAAAAACTCAGAAAGGAATAGGTAGAAAAAGATCTAATAATAGCCTTAGTGCTTGCAACAAAGACATAGATTATTAGCAAGTCTCTGCTTTTTAAAAAGGAAGTTTATATTGTTTCTACATGACTGATGATCATTTTTAAAAATTTTAGATTGTGTAAGAGCCAGTGGACATTTCTTGCAGTATAGCAGAGTCTCCAGCCCTTTGTGCCAAGGCTGTGAATTTGTCAAAAAGGATACTAATTATAGAGTTCTTTCCTCCCAAGGGTCACTTCTTCCCAGAGCCAGAAAATACAAGTGGACTTGCCTAACAGTGAATACCAAACTCAGGCTTTCACCGAATCCATCCGGATGTTATCCTCATCCCTCTGCTTCAACACAGAACATAACAATTTCATTTCCCAAAGGCTGCCAGCTTCCTGGGAAGGGCATTCCTGACCGTGCAAACGCACCCTGTGTGCTTTCACTTCTTGACGACCCACTTCTCAACTGTGCACCAGGACACTGCTCTTAAGAGTCCCACTGACTAGTCAAGTCTTTGGAAATTTACCTTCTTCTGATGGCTAATTAACAGACTCTGGAGACGCTGGTTAAACAGGTAAACTACAGAAGAAGTCAAATAAAAATTAAACCAAACAAAAAAGGCATTTCTCCACTCTGGAAGGCTGCTATGCTAACCACCATACCACCAATGCCTGCTTGCATCTCTCCACTCTGTTTCCTGGTGCAGGCTAATTTGCATCACCACCTGCAAACACTCAGCCGATGGGCTAACAGGGAGGCGTCTCCAGGAGTCTGAAGTTCAGAGTGAGCAGAACAGCAAATAATGAAAGGCAAGAAAATAAATAAAACTAATTATTATTTTCATGTAAGGCAGTGGGGTAGGGATCAGGACAGACCCTTTGCCACCCCCACAGCTATGGCAATGGCTGCCAAGGCATGAGGAGGCATTCACAGTCAGATTCCCTGGGGAGGTTTCCCCTTCAAACACAGAGCACTTACTACACTTGCATGGTATTTGACAAGCTCAAGCTGTCAGCATCTTAGTGATGCTCCTTGTAACTGTACTATCTGCTAAACACTGGGGCAATTCATCACAATGCAAAGACAGCTAAGCCTCGGGGTCTTCTGAATTCCAGGACACTCGTGCAATGGAAGTGACGTGAAGTGAAGTTTATGCTGTCAGCAAAAGTTACTAGCCTTGTTTTCATCTGTCATGGAGGGAGAGTCACTCACTCACTGGCTTAAGCTGAGGTCCTGGACATAGGGGAGCTCTCCATGAAGCAAACATGCCACCTGACTGACTTAAGAGCTGTAAAAGCATGGAACAGCAGTCTGATTTTGTAGCAGTTTCAACCGACCCTAGTTAAAACAAATGACTGAGTAGTCAGCCAATTTGAAAGCAAACCACAGACAGAATCGCAAGTGTTCAGATCGAGAAGGGAACCTGGCTTGATCCATCTAACATTCTTAATTTTAAAGGGGAGTGATGGCTCAATAAATTCCCTTTTCTTAGTCTAGAACTCAGGCCCCCACACCTATGCCTACATCCATATGGAAGGAAGGTCACATTAAGATCCGAACTGCATGGTCCAAGGATGAGCTAGTGACCCATTATGACCAATGAAAGCTGGATTTTGAGAAAAAGAAAATGAGTTTTATTTGTCCAGTCAAGAGATATATTCAGACCACCAGAGGTCCCGAGAGGTCCCTGCAAACTGCACTCGGTATATTGTGAGTTCTAGTCTCTCTCCTTCCCCATGATGAAATCAGCAAAAATGAAGCCCCCGCCTGGAACATAATCCTTGGTTTTGGGACATCCTTCATTTGGGGGGATACTCTATTTTTCCACTCCCAAGCTCCTCAGGGCTGTTTCTTTGGGCCCCATGTGGAGTGATGTTTCTACAGGGAAGTAAAAAGCCCATCTGTGCTCTTGCATAGCTCTGCCTTCACCGGGACCAGAGGGACAGGGGGAGGCAGTATCACCACCACCATCTACGAACGTGACCCAGCTGCTAGTACGCACGCGCCACTAGCCTCCCCCGGGGAACAGACCTGCAAACCACATGCAGCATTCTCACTACCATCAAAACAGCAACCAACCGGCCTTGAGACATTCCCCAAACTGTCTGCCAGCCTCCTCGGTTTTCACCAGTGCCAGCCACACCAGCAGAGGTGATAATATGCCTCAAGCCAATTTGGAAAGTTCCCGCCAGTGTGAAGGGCTATGTTTGTTCCTAGCCTCAGAGCTGGGATGATAAGGAATTTTATCCCATTTTTTCATAAGCTCCATATATAGGACCCTGTTCTTCTCAAATACGTTCTTCAAAGAGGCCTTAAGGGTGGACACAGCACATGAGCTTTTTATAAGAAAATTACTAAGACCTCTTTCCTCCTGGATTTCTGATTCCCAGAGTCTTGACCCTTTAAATATTTACCCCTTAATGGAAAAGTAGAAAATTTCCCAAGGGAGATGTTCACTTTCCAGAGACAAAGACGGCAGAGGAACAGTTTGTGGTTCTGTGGTTTCTGGAAGTCACAAGCTTCTAGACAAAGACAACCTGGCTTCGCAGTCACTCCCGACTCTGCCAGGCAGGGAAAGGTAACGGGCGCCCCCCTGACTGGAAAGGCACAGAATCAGGTGCACGGAATCGGGAAGGAGCCCAAACATGCTTTTCAAAGGAGGAAATTCTACAAAACGCAACCCTAACGCTGTACCGACAACTTATTCTAACGTCGCAGAGTCCTCCAACCCCAACCCCATCCGACTACAGCAGACTCCACGGGTTACAGAGAGCACTTACCGTGCCATGGGAGATGGTCAGAAAGCCATTTTTAACTGAACATTTCCTTTTCTGCCACACTTTTCGGATCCTTGTGGATAACGGGAGACACAAATAAAAGTTTAGGCATTCTGGACACAGGAGATAACGAAGAGGTGTGTCCACTCCAGTGACCCCACTTGACGTACCCATCACTTTTCTTGTACAGGCTGCCGTTCCGCTCGGTGCCATGTTCTTTGTTTCCCTGAGGCTGGTGTAAACTATAAGCTGTACTCTGGCGAATTTGGGAGTCCTACAAAATGATCAGAAATTTGTATTGAATCCTGTCCAGGTCCCAATTTTTTTTTTTTTTTTTTTGAGACAGAGCCTCAAGCTGTCACCCTGGATAGAGTGCCGTGGCATCACAGCTCACAGCAACCTCCAATTCCTCAAGCAAGTCTCCTGCCTCTGCCTCCCAAGTCGCTGGGACTACAGGCGCCCGCCACAACGCCCGGCCATTTTTTGGTTGCAGCTGTCATTGTTGTTTGGCGGGCCCAGGCTGGATTCAAACCCGCCAGCTCAGGTGTACGTGGCTGGCGCCTTAGCCCGTTGAGCCATAGGCGCCGAGCCCAGGTCCCAATTTTTTTAAAAAGCAATACACAAAGGAAACTTAAGCCTAAATGTGGATTTTTAAAACTATGAACTGGAGAAATTTCTTCTCATGACACCGAAAGAAGAACATAAAATTCCTATCCAGGAACTCAAAAATGCCATCCATCAAGCACCTATGTTTCTCCATGGTCTCGGTACATTTGTTGAAAATAAACTGTCCCTAAATGTAAAGGTTTATTTCTGGACTCTCAATTCTGTCTCTGTGATCTATATGCCTTTTCTTACGTCAGGACTACACACTCTGCATTATTCTAACTATGCAATAAGTGTGAGTTCTTCCAAGTATGTTCTTTTTCAAGATTGTTTTGATGACTCTGGGTCCGTCACAGCTCCATATAAATTTTAGAATCAGCTTCTAAATCTGTAGTTGGGATTTTGGAAGGGATTGCACTGGATCTGTAGATGTAGGCGAGGATGCTCATCAGAACATTAAGTCTTCCAGGAACATGAGAGTCTGGCACTGACTTTTCAACTCTGCACCCTGCCCCAACCCCCAGCGAGAAAGCTTTGCTCACATGAGGCATTTTCCATTACTGAACTGACAACTGACCCTGAAACAAGCAGACCCCAAAATGGGAGAAATAAACTCATTTTCCACAGAGAGTTCATGCAGCACTCAGGCCTCTGGACAGACGGGGCACACAGCTCCCTTGTGGGGCGAGGCTGGTGCCAGTGTCCACGTTCTCTCAGAAGGCCGGTACATCAGCAGGAGCAATTTAGAGCAAAACCAGATTGCAATATGCTGGGAGATCTGCAGTGGAAGGAAACGAAGAAAGACGGCTCACCTGCATGCAATCTCTGTGAACGACTAAAAATAAACCTGTCAAAAGACGAACCTGCACCACCAAGAAATATGTCTATTGATTTGGGGAGGGAAAAACCCTACACAAAATGAGTGGTGCCACCATCTGACAACACCCGCCAACAGTATTCCTGCCAGGCATGTTAATCAGAGCTATTTGCAGGATCATGAACAGGATAAAGGAAATTCTTCTTCTGAAAGAGTAAGACCTGATGCCAGAAGTTAAGGAAGAAACTACCCTGTCCTGTTCTTTTCTTTGGACCAGACCATTCTTGAATGAACTAAAGCATGCAGGCGAATCCAAAGTTAAGTTACCATACAAAAATCTGTAAAAAAAAAAAAAAAAAGAGGAAGACAACCTGTTTAACATAAAATTCAACCCACTAATTTAGCGCTAATTATTTCAGCAAGAATAGCCTTTCTAACCTGTACCACCTGATCCAAGCAAAAGGGCAACGAAGGGAGCCAGATCTTTCACGTCACCAACGTTTCCATTTAATGGAATACAATCCAAGGGAAAAGAGTCTCTCTCTGCAAGAGAATCATCTAACAGATAAGAGAGGCAGTCCGCCTTGCCCTGATGCTCAGACTCTCCAGCACACTCTACTTCCCGAAGAGAGACTGGATGACCGGAGACTGGGCCAAGGGCGCCTCCCTGTGCGGTAATTGCGTCTGAAGGACATAAATCAAGCAGCTACTTGATGGAACCTCAGAAAGCTCTCATAAAATTCTGTGTCCATACTTCCTCCACCCCGTAACATTAGATAAGTTCTCAGATCCAGGCACTATCTGTGATCCGAATTTTTACGTGGTCTGATGAAGTATTAGCCACTGGTTCCTGTCAAGGCAGAATCTGCCCAGGTGAGCAGCAGACTCGGTATCTGAAATCTGTAGGAATGGGGGAAATGGGTGATGTTGCCTACTATGTTACAAATATCATACACAGCTTTACTCACATCTGAGTAAGAATACCGGGCTGTCTAAGACTCTAGAGCAGTGGTTCTCAACCTTCCTCCTAATGCTGCGACCCTTTAATACAGTTCCTCACACTGTGGTGACCCCCCAACCATAAAATTATTTTCGTTGCTACTGCATAACTGTAACTTTGCCACTGTTATGAATCGTAATGTAAATATCTGATATGCTCAATGTATTTTCATTGTTACAAAGGGGTCGTGACCTACAGGTTGAGAACTGCTGCTCTAGATTATCACAAAACTGTTGTATTTTGTCCACCGCTCAGCAAGTATGTTCAGGCAACTCCTGTGATTGATAAACTGTTAAGGAGCCATCTCTGGGATGCCCAGCTCACTGCCACCTTCCAGGGCATGTCCGTCCATGCGGGTACAGCTAGGAGCTGGAGGCCTTGCTGAGCAAGCCCTCAGCCTTGAACTAAGTGTTTTCAAAACTCATTACCACCTGTTCTCCATTATTTCAGGATAATTTTTAAAAGACTATGATGTAAGATAGTAAAGTCACATGACATAGCTGAGCAATAACAGGCCCCAGGTGGAACAGCCCAGGGCCAAATCCTGGCTCCGACATCACTGTGGGAGCTCCAGCAAGCGCATTTATCCTCTCTTAGACTCCAGCTGTAACGGTGAGCAAATGCCACCTGCTGTACAAGGTGGTCGTAAGAATTACTGCTGACACTTGAGAAGTACCTGGAGAAGCCTGAAAAGTGAAGTAAGCAGGAAATGCCCTGGCAGTGGAGAGAAGCAGCCCACTCCTCCACCAGTGAGGGAACTCGCGGAGAAGGGGAACGCAGGCTGGGGACGGCAAGGTGAGGGTGGCTGGAGGCCTAGGTCAGGGGTGCGGGGAGGAGTGGAGAGGAGCCAGCACCACGAGGATGGAGGACAAGCCGGAAGACACTAGTTCATTCATTGCTGAATGAATGAATGAATGAATGAATGAACTAGTGTCTGCTGATTAAGTCATCAGAAAGGATCTCTTCGCTCTTCTGACAACTCCCCGAGGGCCATATTACAGGTGAAAAGACCAAGGCATGGAGAGAGGCCCAGCAATGTGCCCAAAGTCAGACCCAGGATCCATATCTTCTGCTCTGCTACACAGCTACCCAGGCCAACCACCTCTGCCCACCTGATGGGACCCTGCTCACTCTTAATCATCCTCCGAAGCCCCAACTTAAATGTTGCAGCCTCTGGGAAGTCACTCCCGACAGCACCTGCCCACCCCACACCAGGCAGACACCCATTCTTAGAGCTGAGCTGCATTAGTGCTCATCACTCTGTACCCCTAATTACCTCTCTGTCCTCACCCCCAGATCATGAGCTCCTGAAGAGGTGACCACTATGTCTTATTATGGGGTATGTGTGTGCAGTGCTGACTTAGAGAAACAGTAGACAAAGGGGTAGCTGAATGTATGAATCAATGAACACGTCCCCTACTGAGGCTGGCATGAAGGCAAGGACGAGGCCACCCAGGAGCTCAGCAGGAGAGGCAGCAAGTGGCCACCTGGCAGAGGTTTCTCATCGAGGCCAGAAAGTTTGCAAACCCAGACAGGAAAGCTAGAGTCAGAGGAAAATTATGGCTATGGTGGACCTTTGTACCTGGATGGCACAAACTATTCAGCCACTTCCTACTAGACAGTATGCTTTAGAAGGGGAAGCAAAGCTGAGGGACAGAAAAAGAGGGAAAGAAAGGGAGGGGGAAGAGAGGGAAGGGAGGAGAAAGACCACGCAAAATGAGCAGTGCTAAGGGTTTAGGCCTTTCAGATGGGATCTTTCCCAAAAGTCAAATACCAGGTGAATACATAGGTGTTCACTATTTCAACTTTTCTGTAAGTTTGAAAATCTTCGTAATAAAATAATGAAGAAGTCAAACAGGAGTATCCCTTTCACAAAGAGCAGAAAACATCAAGAACAAAGCATGAGCGTTAAGTGACTGGGAGGTGTGAGGGCACTGGGACCATAATGGCACAGTCTCTACACCAGCACAGCCCCAGGTGACAAAGAAAAGCAGCCTGAAGCCACCACACTGTGACAGCCGCCTTCTTCACGTCTTCACACCTCTGATGTCTAAGATTTACAGAAACAGAGTGAGGAGCACCAGCTTCCACCAGCAAGTCAGGCACATGACCTAGTTTTTATGGACTATATTGCACGACTTACAACTATTTGTAACACTGAATAAAAATCATCTAACACCTTTGGGGAAGGGAAGGGAAAGGAAGACAACCAAGTGGAAGGAGAGCCTCAACAACAACGCCCGAGTGGTCAAGTCTCACTGTAATTAGAGAAACCCAAGTGGAAGTCCCATCACAGAAATCATTTTACAGCACAGGAAATTTAAATGCAAATGGACATTTGCTTATTACTTGCACCTGTGTTCATGGATTGTCCAACTCCCTGTATACCACCACCAAAAAGCAACACAGAGCACGACATACAGAAAACACAATCACACTAGGAAAGCGGTGAGTGAGGTCTGCACAAGGAGCCAGCTGGGCATGAAGCCAGAGAGAAACAGTGAAGAAGGTTCCTTTGACCCCTCTGTGCTGTCAGGGGCAGACTGGTCGCCAAAAAAACAAGCCATACAAGCTTTCTGGGCCACGCTGGTAAATCTGTAATACTTTTCTGCAAAGCTGTTAAGCAACTTGCTCACAGCAGCCAGTTTCCCCAAACCCTGATTCTGCACAGCCAAAGCAAACGCGGCCTTAGCACTAGCAGCTGCTCTTCTTATTTTAAACTTGAACTTTGCTTCATGGTTTGATCATCCTGCTTAGACAAGCAGCTCTCAACCACGTCCATCAGCCTGGGTGGCATTCTAGACCCCAAACCTAGCACCATCTCTACTAGTTACAATTAGGTCACTATTTTCTCTAATTGCAAGTTTGTTTGTTTGGGTTTTTTTTTTGCCTTTTTGTGCTCATATTCCATGTTTGGGAATACCAAAGCCTCAGGGCCTATATTCGCTCATCTGGGAGGGGGTTACCACGCTGAGGGTAACTTCTGCAAGGTCTCACTCAATGGACCCGTGTTACCAAGACCCTACACAGTGAGCACTTGTGGCACTACAATGTCCAGCTAGAGAAAAGGCATCTGTGCCCGTAAGAGACAACAGCCAACAACCTAAAAAGGAACAGGCTGAGACTGGAGAGAGTCTTTCGAGCAAAACACGCTCTATGAACTCAGATCACTGTGAGCTGGGGTGATCAGAGGCAGCGCTCCAGAGTCAGAGCTTCCCAGAGACTAGAAGGACATGCAGGGTTCAGCCATAGGGTGGAGGAGGGAGGTAGCTGCTTCATCTTCACAAAGAAATGGCAGCAGAGGCATAACCTGTCAACCTGGAAAAATGTCCACTTCACTAGTATTTGTACAAACTCTTTAGCCTTCAATAAAATGTACTACAATAAAAGAGGAAGGGTTAAAGTTAAAAATGCCAACAGCCTTTAATATACTATAGGAAGATACATACATTTTTTTTTTATCAGTTCATAAATAAAGCATGCACAATTCTCCAATCAGTTAAAATACTGAACTACTTACTCTCCTAGACTTCGGTCACAAAAGGTAAATGCATTGGAGAGAAAAACGAGAATATTCAGTTATAGTACAAGAACTTACAGCAAAACAGAGCATGACAAACTGTCAAGAATAAACTTGATGCTCTGCTAAGTCGTTTAGGACTGACCTAAAATCCACACATATGTTTAGATACACTCTTTTTATTGACAGAGAAAATTTAACATAAATCCACATTATAGGATCTACATTATAGTGAAAATACAATAAATTATCTTTAAAATGCAATAAATTATCTTTAAAATGCAATTTCTAGTGGTTTTTTTAAGGAGCCCTCAAAAAAACACAAACTATCACTGCGAATGAGTTAGAACACAGACATTGTTACATAAAGAAGTGATGGGAGAGAAAGGCAAGATTTCTGCCCATCAGGGTACAGCTGTATAAAAGCAACCCCTCACATTTTATGGGACACAACCTGGGGGCCAGAAGAGCCCCAGATGGTCACCCATTATGTGCCTATGCCCAAAGGGGCAGAGTCCATGTACATCAGGGCAGGGACAGCTCAGAGGTCCAGGTACAGAATAAATGGCACAAATGATATGTGACCTCTGTGATGAAGCCACTAAAACCCACTCATTTAGCAACTGAGAGAGCAAAAAATCTTCACACACTGCCATTAAGGCCATGCCTTTTAGCAAATGCTCCCCCCACCCAAATAAACATTATTTTAAAAGATGGATTTATGGAACTAAATTTAAAGCACATACTAGGTGCTTTAATGCTGCCTGACACAGTCACACAGTGAGCTCCTAGAAGACAGGACTTTTCACATTCTTCAGGCCCGAAGCCTCTGAGCCACGGGGATAAAACAGTGATATTTCAAAATTAAATCCCCTCACCTCTTTTTGTTCAACCTGCAGTGCTGATTTCAAAATATCCCGAAGCTGTATCAACTGTCTTCTTTCTTCGTCCTGGGCCTGTTTGATCTTTGACAGAAATAATAATAATAATAATAATACAGAAATTTGAGATCGAGACACACAGGAATGTGACGGTTATGGGGTATTATGCACCATCAGGACACCTGCCTCCCTCGTGAATTACACCTTCCCTCCAAGCAAGACAGGCGGGAGTGGGAACTCCACACTCCATCCAACACGACAGGGCTATTCATTTCTGGGAAGCACAGCGTGCGGACACAAGATTATACAGAGGCAACACTATGTGAAAATATCTGCTACATACCAGCCATTTTGACACCACTGTGCAAGGCAAGCTACTCACCGTGTGAAGATCTGTTGAAAGTGTTTCAATGGAAGGTTTGAGGCTTTCCACTGCCTTCAGTCCATCCTGGAAAAAACTGGGGAGGAAAAGGGAAAAACAGAAATTGCAACTCATGAAAGAAAAAACTATTTTTGTTACGTGGAAGAAAAAAAAAAAACTTTAAAAGTGACTAGAGTCACATAATTCTTGGGGGAAAAGACTGTATGAACAGAACCTTAAAAATATGCGCAAACCAAGAATAAGATGACACTCAGAATTAGAAGGGACTAGAAAAGGAACTGCAATAAGCCTAAGTGTTTGAGATCTCAATTTTAAGTTTATAAAAGGAAAGAGGATTTTACTGACAAACGACAGCAAGGGCTTTCATTCAAGAGTCTTTTGAGCATCCAAATGGAAGGAACAGCATAAGGCACTAAGGATTTTCCTCAACAGACAACAGCTGAGAGAAAGAGAGGAGCAGAAAAGAACCAAGCATCTCTGCTGCACAAGGGATGGCCGTGATCCGTATCTGCAGAGCAGGAAGCCATTCACCGAGACCTTGAGATCACATATCCAAACAAATCTTCTTTTTTAAGCTGAGAACTCAATGCTGTAAGGTCATTTACGACAAGTGAAATACAACTTGGGCGGCGCCTGCGGCTCAAGGAGTACAGCGCCAGCCCCATATACCGGAGGTGGTGGGTTAAAACCCAGCCCAGGCCAAAAACTGAAAAAATTTTAAAAAAGTGAAATACAACACAAGTGACACACATTTTTCCCCAGCAACAGCAGGCTGGTGTTCGGCACCATCTCAGAAGTGCCTCACGCTTTTGAGAGGAATGAAGATAAAGCTTCCCAGGAGAAAATTCAAAACCTGTAAGAAGGCCTACAGTGCCATGTGAACGGGCCCCAGCATCAAACCATACCATTGTACCCCTTCATTCACTTGGTTCCACACACACCTTAGTGGCCACCAAATTCTCCCTGCCTCAGGCCCTTTACATGTACTGTTTCTGCTCTCTAAAAGCTTCTCCCTGCAGAATATCTATGTTGCCTGGCTGATTCCTTCTTATTCTTTAAGTTTTAAGTTAAATACCACCTTGTTAATGAGGCTTTCCTACTTCAAAGTAAATCTCCAACTTTAAAGGAGGTCTCCTCATTGTAATTCTCTCAAAGCATTTTATATTTTCCTTCTGAATGCTTACCAAAACTGCAATATGTATTCATTAGTGTGGTTATTTAAAATACAGTTCTCCTGTTGATCTGAAGTTCTGTGAGGAAAGGGCACAGTAACCACAAAGTCTGGCACACCTCAAACACACAATATTTGCTGAAAAAAAGAAATAAACTAATGAAGGAAAAAGAGCTGTCAACTTCCACCAGTTTACTGGATACCAAGGAGACTAATTTTAAAAAATAATCTGGTTGAGTATGGTGGCTCACACCTGTAATCCTAGCACTCTGGGAGGCCAAAGCCTGAGCAAATCTACTAAAAATAGAAAAAATAGCAGGATGTAGTAGCAGGCGCCTGTAGTACCAACTACTTGGGAGGCTGAGGCAAGAAAATTGCTCAAAGCCCAGGAGTATGAATTTGCTGTAAGCTATGATGCCACAGCACTCTACCCAGGGTGACTGAGTGAGACTCTATCTTGAAAAAAGGAATCTGGGATTAACACGTTTTATGTGAGTGATGTTTACTTCTCCTAAACCCAGCAGCAGCCCTGTGCGACTTTCCCATACCAAGTGTGACACAAACCAAAGGAGCTGTGGAAACAATGAGGCAGGGCACAGAACACAGCAATTCCAAGGAGGAGGGAAAGGGAAGCTCACGTGCAGGATGGGGGCTACATGGCATTGCCAGCTGGTTATCAGGTGCCGCAGAGGCTGGGCTATTAGAATGTCTTACTAAATCTTTAGATAGACATGTAATTCTTTACTTTATATTCTTGTTCCTGTATTTTATGTTTTTTTCCGAAATGTACAGTACATTGCTGACATACAATTGAGTCAAAGTGTCCTCATGATCTGTCCACAATTCTACTACTGCAGTGAGGACAGAAAGTCCAGGACTTAGCATCTCTGTACCGTCCACTACCTGCACAGTGGCCAGCATGGACCAGATGCTTCTTTTCAAATGAAAAGGAAATTTAGGTGAATAACTGGAGAGCACAGGAATGAGAAACGGAGCTTCTCCCACTGTCATGAACTCATCTGGTCTTACGTTTTATTTACCTTTTTTCCTTTATGTAATTATTTCCTTAATCAGTTCAAATTCTCGTAAAATGGTAGGAAGAGAAAGAGAGTGAGAGAGAACATGAGAAAGACAGTACCAAGATAAAGAGCAAAGCACAAAAATACAGGAGATTAACACAAAAATACCCCTGGGGAGAGGGAACAGGTGTTCAGCTCCAAGAACCTTTGCAACCTGGCAACTCTCCCTATGGCAAGAGCACCTTGCAATGGAGTCAAGTGCTTGGGGACATGTTTCTTGTTATAGACAGAGTTTCCAGCAAGACACTGGGTGGTGCACTTGGAATAGCAATGCGAATTTAGACTTGAATTTGGATTTCATCTTTACAACAACCCAGCTTATCTTAACCATCCATCCATCCAGAAAACCTTCTCCCTCCAATTTTCACGTCCCTTATCTTTCTGCACGCTCCTTGTTGAGTGTGTCTGAGCACCCAGGCATATTTTCAAAATGCCCTCAGCCCTGGTGTGGGGGTGGGAGGGCATCGAGGAGCAGAGCTGCTGTTCTGCTGCCTGCAGTCGCCAAGACATGCCTCAGTACTAGCCCTGGCAAATTTCTTAAGTTGAGCCCAAGCTTCAGTAGAAGAATTTTACCATCAACATTACCGAATCAACTTTTGTTTCCTATTAAACATTTTATAGCCCGCCTCACCAGATTCTCAAACCTTTAAGATGCGCCCATTGGATGCAGTCTTTAAGCTCGCACCCTGCAGTGTGGCTCTGTCCACTGAGCCCCTCCTGGTGTCCACTGACCTGTCTGCCCTTTCCAGTCCTGACAGCAAACTTCTCCAGTGCCCCCAGCCCAGTCTCATCGACTCTGCAGCCTGAGCTCGTGGAGCAACAGCTGGTCAGAGTGGTACTCAGCGGGTATCTGAGAACATTCTCAATTCCACACTCGTTACCACTTTTTAGAATACGGCCATCTCTGTTTTATGATTACTGTTTTAAAGACAGCTCTTTTCTAGATTCCACTAGAGAAGGATCCTCAACCTTCAACAGCAAAGGCTAATTAGACAAATTTTCGCAATATTCCAGGAATGAGGTAGAGATGTTGATTCTTTCCTTACGTGAAATAGTAAGACAAAGAACATATTCTTCAAGGACGCGTAAAGTCAAAAGTAAAAGTGAATCAAAAGCAAAATAATGCTCATCTAGGTGGTTTTAAGGGTGAACACCAATCGTGGTTCCTGGAGTCCAGTTTGTACACCACAGACCTCACCCTGCAGAGTATGGGACTGTGCCAAGTGCTGGCTGACCAGGCAGCCTCTGCCCACCAGGGCACTGCAGCCCTCCAGCAACACCATGCTTTGGGGGCTAGAAGTGGAGTCTGGGAGTGTTGCACGGGCACACACAGCGCTCCCACGTGTAAAAACGCACACATGGCTGCCAGCTCCACTCGCCCCAAAGCTGAGTCACTTAGGAGCCACATTTTATCCCCAAATATGAATTTAAAAAGTCAAAGCTGTCCAACTGATTTGAAGAGCATGCAGTACACATACACACACACACACATTCTCATTCAAAAAGGAGCAATGGAAGATTCATGTTTTTAAAGGTTACCCAGATCATGTCCATAAAAGGCCAACCAGCTCACTTTTCCACAAGTGGTCTGTTGCTACCCAACTGATCAGTTTGGGCAAAATAAAAGAAAAAAAAAAAAGGAAATCCCAGAATAGCTCCTGCTTAAAAATAAAATATCAGCAAGGAAGCGACCCACTTCCTAAATTGCCTCACATGCAGATAAGTTAATGACAAAGTTAGAATTTTTGAGTCTTCGTAAAAGAATTCATCTTAAAATTTCAAGGTCTTTTCCACCCTCCGAGAGCACGTCTCCAAGCTTGGAGCTCTGCGATGAACCACACAGCACGTCCTCCTGTGCAGTGTGACCTCACCCACTTACGCAGTCTCGTCAGGGCTGTACTAAGGATTCCAGAGCAGAGCTCGCTTCAATTCAACAGCGCAACTCACTGCTGTAAATACATGCCAGGCAAACACGCCGGGCACTGTAGACAGGAAAACAAACCAACGACATAGCCCCTTCCTTAATAAGTAGTTCAGTGGGAGACAGACACCAGCATGGGGACGTGCAGAGAATGTGGTGGCAACACAGGAGGCAGAGAAGTCATTCTACTGGACCAGACAAGAACGACTGCAGAGTGGAAATGACAGATGAGCTAGGTGCTAGGAAGAACAGAGGAGGGAAAGCACAGAGGCAGCAGGACAGCGCTCCAGGAAAAGGAACATGTGCACAGAAGTACAGCGGCAGGGGCACCGCCTGCTTGGGGAGAGGTAAGTAGGGAGACAGGTGAGGCAATTCAATGTCCAAAAGATTTGTTTACATCAGTCCACATCTGCCACTCCCACTGTCACCAGTCCAGCCAAGCCATCGTCATATCCAAACTGCCCTGGGACAGGAGCTATGTAGCTAAGCAACTGCTCACATCCTCTATTTTTAAGAGACAGGATCTCACTCTGTTAACCAGACTGGAGTGCAGTGGGGCGATCGCAGCTCACAGAAGCCTCCAACTCCTGGGCCCAAGCCATCCTCCTCCCTCAGCCTCCCTAGTAGTTGTGACTACAGGCATAAGCAACCACACTCAGCTACTTTTTTTTTTTTTTAAGAGGATAAGGTCTCATTATGCCGCTCAGCCTGGTGTCAAATTCCTGGCTTTAAGAGATCCTCCCACCTCAGCCTCCCTGGGACCTGGGACTATCAGCTCCTGCCACCCTGCCCAGCTGCCCACATCCATTCTTGTCCCAGCTGGGTCCTTCTCCACAACACGCAGAGTAACCTTGTTACAGCAGAGAAGCCTTCCAGAAGCTGCTTCCAAACACCACCACTCTTTATCTCGCCACACTGTTTTGCCTTTTGATAATCTGAGTTAAATTTGGTCATGTGTTTCCTACTTGTCTCCCCCATTAGAACCTAAGGTTCTAAGAACTTGGATTTTCTCTTTGTTAGATCACCGGAACCTTAAGGTACCTAGAACACAGCAGGAACTCCATACCAATGAGTCGTCTGTTTAAACCTTTTCAAGAGCTTCCCAACACGTGTGGGATAAAATATAAAACCTTTAACAAGACATCTAAGGTCATCTACATCTCTAAGGCTTTTCCACCCAGTTTCATCTCATGGTGCTGTCACCTTTTCTTTTATTTTTTATTTTTGTAGAGACATAGTTTCACTTTATCGCCCTCGGTAGAGTGCCATGGCATCACATAGCTCACAGCAACCTCCAAAAACTCCTGGGCTCAGGCAATTCTCTTGCCTCAGCCTCTCGAGTAGCTGGGACCACAGGCGCCCACCACAACGCCCGGCTATTTTTCTGTTTTGCAGTTCGGCCGAGGCCAGGTTTGAACCCACCACCTTCGGTATATGGGGCCAGCGCCCTACTTGATGAGCCACAGGCGCCGCTCTGCTATCACCTTTTCTCAGTAAGCTTATACCATCCTGGCATCTTTCCTGCTTTGACTTTGAATCTGCCTGGGAAGTTCTTTCCCCACTTTCCCCAGAATCCTTCAGATTTCAAAATACTGCCTCCTCAAAGGCACAGAACGCTGCCTGCAGCTCATACAGTACCTGCGTACCTACTGTGTGCCCTGGCATGGCTGTGTGTTCTGGTCATTAGAGACTACAACAGGAAACAAAACAGAAAAAAATCCCCACCCTAAATCTTTGCCTACATTAGATCCTTCTATTATACTCTTTCTCAGAGTCCTATACTTCATACCATTTTAGTAAATGTCCAGATACAAATGTATGGCTGAAGCTCAACTCCCCTTCCTGATCCTTGAAGCAGGAAGTAAGCCTGTATGGTACATCACTTTACCTCCAGCACCGAGGACAGGGCCTTCAGTACAGCTCAGCTGGAACCAGGGGCCTGTTTCTATCAGTGACAGAAGTCTGGGAGCTCAAGGGCCAGGCTGTGAAAGGATGACACTGACAGCAAAGCTGAAGGGACTCCCCAAACATGGAAGTTTCTCTTCTACTTACACCCTCCTTCATTCATCACAGTCATTGCCCCCATAGTGATTTATCCAAAGTATTTTCTTACTTTAACACATACGTCGACCTCTATCATTTCCCTTTTAAAAACAAAAAACATCTCAGAATGAGGATCAGCTAGTTTTCTTCTCTACAAAAAGAGCAAAAATAAATATACTTGACAATTACTATAGAGTTCAAATTTTATATTGTATATATACTTTTATTTTTATTTGAGATCTAAGTCTCAAGCCATAACATCCAGTCTTTCAAATTATATATTTTAATAGTTTTTAGTATATTCACTAAGTTGTGCAACCATCGGCACTTTCAGATTCCAGAATATCTTCACTACCCCAAAAAGAAGCCCCAGACTTATACTGGTCATTTCTCATTTCCTCCTTCCTCCACATTGTAAGCAACCACTGATCTGCTTTCTGTCTCCCTGGATGCACCGATTCCTAATCTTCCAAATAAAGGGAGTCCTACAATGTGTGGCCTGCGTCTGACTTCCTTGGCTCAACATCTTTCCAAGGTCCACCGTGCTGCAGCCTTCATCAGCACTTCATTCCTTTTCCCTACAGATTTTTAAATGTGTGTTTACTTTCCTCCACACTACAGATCTACCAGAAGTTGCCATACATGAAGAAACACGCAAAATAACATCCATAACGAAGAAAAAGAACTTACTTGCATTGGGCATGAAAATATTTGATCAGATTCTGAAGTAAATCCACTCCCTTTTTAATCTTGATTTCATTGACTTTCAGCAGATACTGTTAAAAAACAAAAAGAAAATGTCACAGAAATAAGCAGAATATATGAGCTTAACAGAAGCTTCTGAAGGCTGAGGTCATCTCTTTCACCTCTTTGACATCCTTTTTTTTTTCTGTAGAGACAGAGTCTCACTTTACCACCCTTGGTAGACTGCTGTGGAGTCACAGCTCACAGCAACCTCCAACTCCTGGGCTTAGGCGATTCTCTTGCCTCAGCCTGCCGAGTAGATGGGACTATACAGGCGCCCGCCACAATGCCCGGCTACCTCTTTGACATCTTTAACAACATGCACAGCTTGCGGGAGACACTTACTATCTTCTAGATGGCAGGACTACATTTTTAGTTTGGGGCTGTATAAATGATCTGATGGTCAGGTAAGAACCAAGGAGACATTCTACCTTAACCTACTAGGAGGCTTGGCGCCTGTGGCTAAGTGGGTTAAGGCGCCAGCCACGTACACCTGAGCTGGCAGGTTCGAATCCAGCCAGGCCGCCAAACAATAATGAGAGCTGCAACCAAAAAATAGCCGGGCATTGTGGCGGGCGCCTGTAGTCCCAGCTACTTGGGAGCCAGAGGCAGGAGACTCGAATGAGCCCAGAAATTGGAGGTTGCTGTGAGCTGTGATGCCATGGCACTCTATCCAGGGTGACAGCTTGAGGCTCTGTCTCAAAAAAAAAAAAAGCCTACTAGGAGAAATTTTCACTCTAGTTTCACAGGAGGAGGATGATGGAGAGAATAAATGGGATTTCTAATCATCTTGAACCTTGCTGCCTGCACACTTCTGTCCCAGCTCCTTTTCCTTTGGAGGTTCTAGAATAGTAACTGCTGATCTTTTACAGCTAAGACTCTTGTCACAGTTTTTACTGTACAGTTATCTCATCTCTTCAACACTTTAAAAAACAACATAACTGTAAATCGAAAAGAATTAAGGCCACTTTTAACTTGGAGAGTTAATTAATGACCACTAAGACATAAGGGAGCCTCCGAGAGCCCCAGGAAGCTGCAAAATCAGCCTCAGGAAACACATTGGTTCTTTCTCAGAACAAGTTTATAGAACAGGGACTCTGTAATTCCTGCCCCCTCCACTGTCAGGAAATGGTATAAAGCAATGATCCCCAACCCCTGGGCCATGGACCCTACCAGTCCGCGGGCTGCTAAGAACCAGGCCGTAGACTAAGAGGTGAGGTGTAGGCAAGCAAGTGAAACTTCATCCTTGTTTTAACCTGCTCCCTATCACTCCTGAGCTCTGCCTCCTGTGGGATACTCCTATTCCCACCCCTGGTCCATGGAAGAATTGTCTTCCATGAAACCTGTCCCTGGTGCCAAAAAGATTGGGTGCTGCTGGTATAAAGGATCCTGGAATATCTCATCTCTAAGACAAGATGACCCTAAACAAACTGGTCACCCATCCACAGGCTCTCCGGTGTAAAGGGCTGAGGCAGGAAGCTGCTCTGAAACTATAAGCTCTGAAATTTCCTTTTGTCTCTAATAACTGTCTACAGATCCTCCTCTCGATCCTTCTTTTTTTGTTATTTATTGTCAATTGCATAAGATATTTGGCAGTGTATCAAAATATAAAATGCACGTGCACCTTGACCTACAAATTTTACTCACAGGAACATATTCTAAGAAGATGATCACAGAAGTTTACAAGGATGAACAGAAGAGAAGACTTGATGCAGCCTTGCTTATAAAAGAGAAAAAGAGAACCCCGGAGTAATGACTGAGGAGTTCCGTGCCCTGCCATCTACAGCCACTGGCCAACAAAGCAGAATTTCGGACACAGAGCTGTCCATGACATACCAGAGATGGCAAACGCTACATAAGCCTCAGCAGAGAATGATCTAGTGACACAAATTATTTCTATGAGTATATACACAGGGATGTATGAAAGATATTTAAATGTCAAAGTGGTTATCTTTGGGGAAGTAACATTGGGGGCAATTTTTAACTCTATATTTTTTCTTATATTAACTAATTTTCCTAAAAATCTCACATCTTCTCGATATAGGTCTGTATTGCCTATTTGACACACCGAATTTCTTTATAAAGTTCTCTTTGAAGAAAAGGTTCCACGTCTTTAAAATAAAGACCTGAAAGCTACTCTTCTAGATCAGCAGTCCCCAATCTTTTTGGCACTAGGGACCAGTTTCATAGGAGAACATTTCTCCACAGACCAGGGAGAGGTCGGGGTGGGGGGACCTGACAGAGGCAGAGCTCAGGCACAGATACCAGTGAGGGGGGGCGGCTGTAAATGTAGATGACGCTCCCCTGGCCCCTCTACCACTGGCCTCCTGCCATGTAGCCTGGTTCCTAACAGGGCACAATCCAGTACCAGTCTGTAGCCTCAGAGTTGGAGACCACAGTCTGAGAGCAGAACCTGGGGAATTAAAAATTTTAACATCTTGGCTCGGTGCCTGTGGCTCAAGCAGCTAAGGCGCCAGCCACATACACATGAGCTGGCAGGTTCGAATCCAGCCCGGGCCCGCCAAACAACAATGACGGCTACAACCAGAAAATGGCCGGGTGTTGTGGCGGGCG
>CAUYRH010177927.1:0-34274 GCA_963574655.1 Perodicticus potto
GTGGTGGGCGCCAGTAGTCCCAGCTACTTGGGAGGCGGAGGCAGGAGACTCACTTGAGCCCAGGAATTGGAGGTTGCTGTGAGCTGTGATGCCACCGCACTCTATCCAGGGTGACAGCTTGAGGCTCTGTCTCAAAAAAAATGCAGAATACAAATGCCTCCATACAATAACTAAGAAAATGCCATGAAGGCTATGTTAAACAGTTTGATGAAAACATTTCAGATTGTATATGAAACCAGCACATTGTACCCCTTGATTGCACTAATGTACGCAGCTATGTTTTAATTAAAAAAAAAAAAAGTTAGGTATGTAGTGAATTCATAAAATACTTGTAGATACTAGTTTATTTTATCATTTATTAACAGAGAATATACACGAACCTATTATAAAAAGTTAAAATTTATCAAAACTTACACACAGCATTATTTGCAGCTGAGAGAAATATAAACAAATGTAAAGCTGCTGTATTAAATCATAAAAATTAACTAGTACAGGCTGTCTTACTGTAATAATTTCACTGCCGCCTGTCACTACTGCGGTGAGCTCAGGCATTTCCAGTCCTAGCTGACCCGTCATGCTGACCATGTTCTCACAGCTTGTCTTTCAGCAAACTGCATACTGCAATACAAAGTGCTCAGAGGGTGCCATGAATTCTCATCACCTGTAAACAACATCATGAGACCCTCACAGACTGCCCCTAGTGATGCTGGAAGTGCTCTCAGAAGCCGAAAACAATGACATTATAAGAAAAAGCTGTATTCCATGACATGTACAATAGAGTGCGGTCTGTAGCAGTGGAAGCCGCCACTTCAGATAGACGATTCTCCTTATAAACAGAGTGAACGTATAGCTCCAACAGCCACAGCACAGTGCTGTGTGTGTACTTGTTTCTTGTAATTTTCTAAATGATATTTTCCTTCCTCTAGCTTACTTTACTATAAGAATACACACATAACACATGGAACATGCCAAATACGTGTTCATCAGTTGTTTGTGTTATCAGTAAGGCTTCCAGTCAACAGCAGCTCATTGGTAGTTAAGTTTTTAGGGGGTCAATACTTAAACTCTGAATTTCAACTGCAAAGGTCAGCACCCCTGTCCACTATGTTGTTTTGAGGGTCAACTACAATTGACATGTTAAGAAAGAAGAGAAAATGAAATCACTTAAAATGTTCATTTAAAACTACAAGGGCTGAACGCAATGGCTCACACTATAATCCCAGATTTGGGGAGGCTGAGGCAGGAAGACTGCTTATGGCCAGCAGTTTGAGACCAGCCTAGACAGCATAGTGAGAACTTGTTTCTACAAAAATTCTTTTAAAAATTAGCTGGGTGTGATGGCAGGTGTCTATAGTCCCAGCTACTCAGGATGCTGAGGCAGAAGGATTGAGCCCAAGAATTTGAGGTTACAGTGAGCTGTGACTGTGCCATAGCCTAGGCAACAGAGCCAGACTCTTAAAAGTCTCTTTAAAATAGAAATTAATTAAAAAATAAAAATATAGGCTGGGCGAGGTGGCTCATGTTTATAATTCAAACATTCTGGGAGGCTGTGAGAGGTTCACTTGAGCTCAAGAGTTTTAAAACAACCTGAGCAAGACCCCATCTCTACCAAAAATACAAAATTAGCCATGTGCTGTGGCAAGTGCCTGTAGTCCCTAGCTACTCAGGAGGCTGAGCCAGGAGGATCCCTTGAGCCCAAGAGTTTGAGGTTGCTGTGAGCTATGACACTACAGCATTCTACCCAGGGCCACAGAGTGAGACTCTGTCTCAAAATATATGTGTGTGTGTATGAGGGCAAAAATAGAGCAGAAGGTAAAAACAGTAACAAAGAAAAAGTACAACAAAGAGAAAACAGTAACAAATATGGTAGATATCAATCCAACTATATTAATAGTCAACTTTAAATGCCTATGGTCTAGACCAGAGGTATCCAACCTTTTTTTTCTCTATCACATATTAGAAAAATAAGAGATGTTTTGGGCCTCACATTAAATATACAAATGCTAATAAAAGCTGGTGAGCAGGAAAAAAAAATCCATGCATACTTTCATATCAAAAATGACAGAAAAGCAGAAAAGTCTTCACAAAATCAGCACATGGCTTATAGGCTGCAGGTTGGACACCCCTGCTCTATACCTTCTGCTCAACTTTTCTAAAGATGTAAAATTGCTCTATAATATAAAGGTTATTGCAATGACATTCAGTCCATTGCAGGCGGAGGGGGAGGCAGGAAGGGACATCCCCAAATGGTCTCAGGCCTTGGGAGGGTGGGGCAAGAGGTGCCTATGGAGGCCTAAGTGCCCCACAATCGGCAGCTCCCCCTACTCCCCAGAGGGATCCGGCTGTGAGGTGGGAAAGCAGCTCACAGCAACCTGGGCAGCATCATAGATGTCAGCAGCATGAGCAGGATGGCCTGAACATGGCGGCCAGTGCTTCTCGTCATGATCTCTTCATCTCCTCTAGCTTACGCGTGTTACTTTAACGAACACTTCAAATAGTAAAAAGGGCTTTTAGAGGGTGTGGAAAATGGAGAGAAGAGTTGAGGTCCAGTGTTCTTCCCTCCTCTCTGGCATCTGCCCTCTGAGCATGGCAGTGCACACAGCAGCTCAGGGCAGCTGAGAGACTCGGGGGGGGGGAGGGGGGCACACATACGTCCCTTCATACCTTCCAACTGTCAGAGCAGTAGGGACGCTCTCCTCTGAGCCAGGTGAGTCCTCTGAGGCAAAATGCAGACGGGAAGCCTTCCTCTCACTGGCTCTCACAGGACGGTCATCTACGGGAGAATGCCCAGGACTGCAGAAGGCAGGCAGCAGCACCCTCCTCCCCCTGCCAGGACACCTGTCCCTGCAGGCCCAAGAAAGGAAATGCAGGCTTTGGTGGCTACACATGGTTTCCCAAGACACTGCGCAAAGGAGGACAAGCCCAGACAGAAGTCAAGCAGCCTTGACAGTGAGCGCTTTGGGCACAGACACCCCACCTGCTTTCCCAGCTCCTGCCAGGCAGTGGGCCATGCGACAGAGGACACACTGCCATTGGGGGAGGCAAGGCACAGGCGCTCGTACCATGCTCCCCACCAGCCCCGCAGCCCTGGGCAGCTGAGCTCCTCAAGAGAGGACATCTGCCCAGCTCCGTGCGGCCCACCAGGACCCATGTTCCTCTGTTAGCTCCTCAAGCCTGTTTCAGAAGGTTGGAGAACTGTTTTGATGGTTGGTCACCACACATGGCAGTTCGCCTTAGCACCTCCGACACCTCCTTGGGTGAAGAGTAATGCAGGGTAAGAGTTAGAGCGCCATGCACAGACTGGACAAAGGCATTGCACACTCAGAGCCCCCCAGCCCCAGGCAGCCTGGCACCCAGCTCAGCACCCACCCGCTGAGGCCCCAGGCTATTTGCAGACCTGGTTTCCCACTATCGGATGAGGCTGCAAAAGGACAGGTGAGGCCGGGTGTGCACAGCTTTTGCCCAACATCAGATAGGCTCCATGGCTCCGAGGTGAGGCCCACCGAAATGTATCTCCTGCTCCTTGTCCTTTCCAGCCCACTGTTTGTGCAGGGGCCAGGTAGGTCAGCTGCACATATGGCACATACGCCTAAGCTGCCGCTTGCTTAAAATTGATATCTAAAAGCACTTGGGTGTTTTCTTGGCTATAGTCACAGAAAACAAGCTTGTTCAGGACATACAGTTAGGGCCACGTGTTTTGGGCTCTGTTGATTCTTACTCTCTGATAGGTGGCCAGAGGAGGGATCAGGCCACGATGCTGGTGCAGCAGGTCAGACCCTAACTAGGGAAATACCTGTGAATGCCAGGAGGCCTGGGTCAATCCAGGCACTGTCCTGGGAGTTCACAGATAGTAACACCAGATCTCCTCACAACACCCTGTGACCATCAAGTGGCCCCAGAGTAAGAGATCCCAAACCCTCTCCTCCCCCACAGACCCTGTGGGTGGTGTGCCCCGGGGCTGAGAGTCAGCTCACCCTGGGATTAGCTGAGACCCTGCCATAGTGCTCCTAGCCAGGATGAGTCAGGAGTAGACAGGAATGTGACTGTGACCCCGGCAATCCGAAACCCTCTCTACAGGGCATGGCTCAGGGCCCTGGAAGCTCTGCCTTCAAGACCACCCTTACCCTTGTCTTTTAGGAATATGAGGCTGTGAAGCCAAGGTGGTCACTAAACTTTGTCCGCTCTCATCCTGGCCACCTGGGGACACAATAAACTGCCCGTTCTGCGTCTTTTCAGGTGGCTGCAAAGCCAGGTAGAGCCCAGCTGTCCAGCTAAGCCTGACAAGGATGCCCAGCTGCTGGTAAAGGAGCAGGGCAGAAGCTCGAGTGTGCCAAGTCCAACAGCTCAAGGGGAGGGCCGTGCAGGACTGGGGAGCCTGGCCATAGCCCTGCTGCCCATCCGGTGAAGATGGGGCTGCTTAGAGCTATGTATCTGCAGGGACTCAAGACATCAAGGCAGGAGATCAACTTCTCTTCGGGCAGAAATCACATGACCCATCTGACAGCCCAAGAAACTGGTTGCAGCTGCACAAAGCAAGGACACCAGCACCCACCCTGAACCTACCCAGCTGTCGGAGCTTGGGGAGCATGTGCACGATGAACAGGCGGTAGTCAGACTCATTCTTCACAACAGGGTTTAGCCGGAAGTCCACGTCTGCAAGTTCAGTCAGGGGGTGGAGCCGGAAGACTTCTGCCAATGAGGAGATACAGTTGTAGTAAAGGTTGAGACTTTCCAGTGCAGTCAGGTACTGGATGCCCTATGAAGAGAAAAGCACACTGATAAGTTCAAAGCTTAAAAAGTGAACACACAGTAAATTAACCCAGCAGTATATTCTGACCAATCAACTTAATAAACACACTTGCAATGAATACATGCCAGGAAAGGCATAAAAGTGAAAGGTGCTCTCATATTTACCACATTGTTAAGAGAGTGGCGAGAGAAGAAATTCACACATGTAATCTCTTTTCATCCGCACACAGCCCTGCAGGGTAAGAACAACGAGTTCTCCCATTTCACAGTTTAGAAAGCAGAGGCCTGGGCAGGCAGAAGGATGCCAGCAAAGACAGCAGCCCAGGCTGGAACCTGCACTTGGCTCGGAGCCACATTGCTGGACCCTGCATCAGATGTGCTCTCTACACAGTACCAGGTTCTAGGGCAGGAGTTCCAGCCACAGGCAAGGTTTACACAACACCCCCTGACCCCTGCCACCCTAGGTGACTACCTGCCCCCAGCACACAGCAACAGCCAGCGTTCTCTGTGCTGCTGTCCAAGGCAATCTGATGAGCCAGACTGTGAATGTAGACAAAGTGCAGTGAGAGACTAAAGACCACAGTGTGTGCGTGAGGGGTGGTGGGCAGGTACAGTCGACACACACACTTTAGTCTTTGGGGTCTTATCTTCCATTCTTTAAGGAGACAACTATCTTCATCAGACAGCTAGCGAAGATGTGTAAGAAATCCAGCTCAAACAAACACAAGAAAAATAACACAATACTTCGAATCATTCTAAGTTCAGACTTCATAAGTATGATAAGCATATAGTTACAAAAGATTGCATTTTTTACCCTAAATGTACCTTTCACTAATACTGATGGCAATTCATTTTCTTTTAAGAAATAAACTTTAGGCCAGGCATGTTGACTCACACCTGTAATCCTAGCATTCTGGGAGGCCAAGGCAGGTGGATCACGTGAGCTCAGAAGTTTGAGACTAACCTGAGCAAGAGTGAGACACCATCTCTACTAAAAATAGAAATAACTAAATAGGTGTCATGATGGATGCCTGTAGTCCCAGGTATTTAGGAGGCTGAGGCAAGAGGGTCGCTTGAGCCCAAGAATTTGAGGTTGCTGTGAGATAGGACATCACAGCACTTTACCCCAGGGCAACAGTGAGACTCTGTCTCAAAAAACAAAAAAAAAAACAAAAAAAAAGAAAGAAAGAAACCTTAAACTTACCTCTAGACTAACCAAGGAGTTGCGTGAAAGATCTAAAGATTTCAGACCTGATAAATTCATCAAAGAATTTCCTAGATGAGTAATCTTCTCTTGATAAGTTCCAGGAATAGATAAAGACTGAAGCTCAGCTAAGAATAAAAAATTATAACATTTTATTGATAACATTTATTGAAAATAAATAATGTCATAAAAGTCCAAATTCTTAGTTTTTAGAAATACAGCAGACACGGACAAAGACCCTTCGACCAAACTTTACTAAGGCCCCTGAAACTTCTCCTACACCATCTGTGTGCTTCTTTATAAAATTCAGTTTTATCTAAAACCCAGCCAAGTCAGTTTAGTAAGAACCCTACCCTTGATGCCCAGGTGATGTCTGCTCCCTGGCCTGCCCTCAGCAAGATCCTCTGGGGCAGGATAGTTCAGCCAGAAGCCCCCCAGCTTCCTGGTAGGGAATTTCTTCTACTGACCTCACCCCTGCCTGGCTCAAACACTTGTGTCCTCGCTGTATTGGGAGTTGAGCCTAGTCGATTTTCCCTACTACAAGACCCAGCTACACTGGTCCTTACCTTACCCTGCTTTAATAAGGGGCACCTAATAAACTTCCTCAACAATACACATAAAACACAGGAAGGAAAGACAAATGTTTAACACATTTATCCCACTGTAGGATAAATCCCTTTATCCTCCTCCTCCTGCATTTCTGTATTTTCCAAGTTTCTATTTTTTTCTTTTTTTTTGCAGTTTTTGGCTGGGGCTGGGTTTGAACCTGCCACATCCGGCATATTGTGCCAGCGCCCTACTCCTATGAGCCACAGGCACCGCCCTTTTCCACTTCTTTTAGAGAAAGCTAGAGTAACCTCATAATCTGAAAGTATCATTTAGGAAAAGAATGCAACTCATCCAAATGTGAATGTCAATGCCAAGAAAGGGGACTGCATTTGAAGTCTCAGCTCACAGCTCATATTCCTCTGGTGTTGAGTCTGTCACACCTCCCCTAAGACACCAGCAGGAGTCCCCTCCTGACTGACCCCCAGGCTCACTGCTGCTGCCCAACACCCCGTGAAACTCAGTCAGCCCATCTACTCTGTCCCCAGCACACCTGAGGGCACCTTTGCATGCTCTGTGCACCTTAGACACATCTGCAAGGCACACTCAATAGCAACCATCACATCAATGTAACTTCAAAAATAAAGTTTCTGTAATCAAAAAGGCAGTTTGGATCTGAATACATCAATACTTTCCCAGGAGCATTTACATTTTAAAATGTTTTAAGTTTAAAAGCTGGTCCAAGCACCTCTAGTTCCAGATAAAGCAGACATAAGTCACCTGCTCCTCTTCACTTATCGCCTTAAACACCCAGGAGGCAACGCACAGAAGGGCAGTGGGCACTGCGAAGGTAGGAGCAGAAGGTCAGCTGTTTCGGGACCTCAGACTCAAGAAATGACCTACCAGTGAGCTCCCCAGCTGGATTCTCAGTGGTACACCCCACTGAGTTCCAAAGAAGCTGGCAACCCAGAAACACCAATGACATAGATCAAAATATCAGGTAAGCCTGCTTTTCTCAGAGTACTAAGACTCTTTTGACATCATCAGCCCTACTCCAACCAAACACCAAAAAAAAAAAAGGCACCTTACACACCTGGGTTTGCGCAGTGAGTGGACCCTGACCTCTGGCCTGGCTGTAAGAGATGGTGGTGCCTTTCACCTTCCTGGCCACCAGGGGTCCGCCAGAGGCTGGGTATGAGCCAGTACCAAGGGGTGCTAGGATTTTTAAATAGAAAGCAGAGTCTCAAACATTTATACCTAGATGACCAACATATAATATAAAAAATGAAAAACCAGAAAAATATCAATTTGAATGAGAAAACATAATCAACAGAGACACCAACAATCAGAGAACAGAGATGTCAGATTATCCTACAAGGACTTTAAAGCAACTGTCATAAAAATACTCCAATGAAAAATTATGAATGCTCTTGAAACAAGTGAAACAACTGAAAAAAATAGAATGTCTTAGCAAAGAAACCGAAGCTATAAAGAAGAAACAAACAGAAATTCCAAAAATGAAAAATATAATAACTGAAACCAGGAAAAAAAACTCAAAAGCAACTCAATAGCAGAATGGAGATGACAGAGAAAAAAACTTGAGAAGACTGAATGCAAGACAGATTGATCTAAATTGTCCAGTTGGATCAACAGAGGAAAAAACAGGCTATAGACAAAAAAAAGAACAGAGCCTAGGGTACCTGTTAAAAAGGAAAACAAACCCTAATGTTCATTCTGCCACTGAGAGTTCCAACAAAATTTCAATCAGCGTTCCAAAGAGAAAAGAAAGACAGTATAGTTAAAAATAAAAATTTTTTAAATTGAAGAAATAAAGGCTGAAAACTTCAAAATTTGGTAAAAGACATAAATCCAAATACTGAAGAATCTCAGAAAATCCCAAATAGAATAAATCACCAAAATGTGATGCCCACACACATCAAAATCAAACTTCTGAAAACTAAAGACACTAAAAGAATTTTGAAAGCAACCAGAGAAAAAAGACACATCACCCATCAGAAACCACGGAGGCCTCAAGGAGGGAGCCCAACATCTCTCAAGTGTGAAAGGAAAGAACTTTCTACCTAGAAATCTAGATCTACTGAAGATAGCCTTTGAGATTGAATGCAAAATAAAGATATTCTCAAGTGAACAAAAATGAAGAGAAACTATCATCAGCAGGCCTACCCTAAGATAACTGCTAAAGAAAAAGTTCTTTAAATATAAAGAAAAAAGAATCATACAACAGGTAAACATGCGGATAAATGTGTCCTTTTGCACCTTTAACTGTTTAAGTTTTTAATTTTAAATGTTAGGCAGTTATAAAAACAAAACATACCATTAACATGGTTCTGAAGGCACGTAGAGGAAATACCTAAGACAACTAAATTCTAAAAGGAAGAGGATAAACCTCTTCCTACATGGTGGGAAGGTTTCTTACATTTCACTTGAAAGTGGTAAAAAGCACATAACAAGCAAACTGTTGAATTACATAAATGAACTGTAGAGCAACCACTATGAAAACAATACAAAGAGACACCAAAACATAACATATAAATCAGAATGGGATATTAAAAAATATTCAACCAAGGAAAGACAGGAAAAGAGAAAGAAGGAAAAAATGAAGGGAACAAGCAAAAACAATGAAACGGCACATTTTAAGTTCTAATATATTAATTACTACATTAAATGTGAATAGTCAAATACATAGTGCACTACTACAAGACAGAGATTAACAGAGTGGATAAAAATAATGAATCAAGAAACTATTACAACTATAAGGACATAGGTAGGTTAAAAGCTCAAAATAAAAGATCGGAAAGATAAAGCCATACAAACACCAATCTAAAGAAAGCTGGAGTGTACACTAATAGCAAATAAAGTAGATGTCTCAACAAAGAAAATTACCACAAAAAAAGAGGAACACTACATATGCTAAAAGGGTCAGTCCTCAAAGAAGGCACAAAAAAATCTTGAATTTGTGATGCACCAAATAACAGCTTCAAAACGCAGGAAGTGAAAACAGAAATGGAAAAATTCACAATTATAGCTAGGGATTGTTCAATACTCCTCTCTCATAATAGAATTACTAGACCTGAAATAAGCAAGGACACAGAAAAACTGAATAACACCATCAGCCAAGAGGAGCTAACTGACACATTCACATTCCACTCAACAACAGAATACACATGCTTTTCAAGAGCATTTGAACATTCAACAGTACAAACCAGATCTTAGGTCATTAAACAAACCTTGCCAATTTAAAAGAAGTAAAATTATATAAAGTATGTTCTTTGACCATAAAGGAATCACACTAGAAGCTATAACAAACAGAAAAATAACAGGAAAATCTTCAAACACATGAAACCTAAAAAATACACTCCTAAGTAATCCATAGGCCCAAACTGGTAGGCTCAAAGGAAATTCTTAAAACACACTAACTGCATGAAAACAAAAAATATTAATACAACACAACAAAAGTTATGGAGACAGTCTCACTTTTTTTTTTTTTTGTAGAGCCGTCTCACTTTATCGCCCTCAGTAGAGTGCCATGGCATCACACAGCTCACAGCAACCTCCAACTATTGGGCTTAGGCGATTCTCTTGCCTCAGCCTCCCGCGTAGCTGGGACTATAGGCACCCACCACAACGCTCGGCTAAACAAAAGTTATGGATGCAGGTAAAGTAAAGCTTAGAGGGAAATTTATAACACTAAATATTTTTATTAGAAAATAAAGTCTCGAATCAATACTCTAAGTTTTTGCCTCAAGAAACTAGAGAAGGAAAAGCAAAATGAGTGGAAAGAAGAAAATATTACAGAGCAGAAATCAACACAATTTGAAATGAGAAAAATCAAACCAAAAGCTGGCTCTCTGAAATGACACATAACATCCACAAATCTCTAGCGAGACTACAAAGGAGAAAAGACACAGATTACCAATGTCATGAATGGAAGGGATTTCCCTACAGATCCTACAGCCATTAGATAAATCACAAAATCACAAATCACATAATAGGCTAAAAACAGAATACTATTTTATAAACAACTCTGTACACATGAATTTGACAACTTAACCCACAACACCGCCAATGATAACTCACTCAAGTACAAACTGATGACATGAACAACTCTAAACAACCTAGAAATAGAGAATTTAGAACATAAAAATTTCAAAAATAGAAATCTATAGGCCTATATGGTTTCAGAGGAAAAGTCTGAACCAAAAAATTAAAACGAATTCTACACAAACCCATGAACACCACGAGAAGGCAACATCTCTCCACAAAATCTAGGCTTAGCTTCACTTTGATGCCCAAACCAGACAAAGACAGTACAAAAAGAAAAAATAAAACTAGCTACCAACATCCCTCATGAACACAGAAAAATCATCAGGAAAATATGACCAAAGAGTGTCCAGGAATTCCAGAGAAGGAAGGAATGGGAGTTCTTCCAGGAATGCAAGGCTGGTCGGATATTTTGCAATCACATACATCCTCCATCTCATAAAACCCACATGCCCTGGGCAGGTGCCAGGCTCTCAGCACCGGGGCTGCCCCAGGGCCTCATAACCCGATCCACACCACCTGGACCGCACCTGGGCCGCATAACCCGATCCACACCACGTGGACCACACCTGGACCACACCTGGGCCGCACCACCTGGACCACACCTGGGCCGCACCTCTCTGGACCCCCTTCTACCAGACGCCGCGCCTGCGTAGAGGCAGACTCGCCGCTGGTCAGGCTCCTGGGGTGCTCTATGCCCCGCACCCCCTGCCCCGGCGCACCCAGGTCGCGGTGAGGCCCCAGGCCGCTCTTTTCCCGGACCTTCTCCTCGCTAAGCACTAGGTTACGGCCAGCTGGCGCCATGTTTTCAAACGGGACACTCGCGCGGCGCGCCTGCGCACTGGGCAAGGCCGGGGTGGGCGCAGCCAAGAGCCCGGCAGGGGTGAGCCCGAGCGGACTGCACCACCGACGCCTAGGGGGCTATCCTGAGGGGGGCTTCTTGGTGCCTCCGCCCGCGCAGTGCCTAGTCCCTGCGGCCTGGCCCGTGTTTGGCGTAATGGTCTCCCAAGGAAGCCCAAGTGGGCGCCCATGCCCCTGAGGACCTCCCCCTCCTGTGGACTCTGCCCCCCGGCCCCGCCCCCCAGTGATCCCTCTCCTCTCCCGCTCCCGCAGATACCCCTACCAGAAGCCGGCCTCTTGAGACCTGTGTCCCCCTTCCTTCCTGCCCCTCGGAGACCCCGCCTGCCAGACCTGGTCCACCTTCCCTTTCTGTCCCCCTCTCACCATATCTGATCTATGCCCCATCACCCTGCCCTCTGGGGATTACGCACCCTCTTCTCTAGCACCCCCAGCCCAGTACCTCGGGTTCTACCCAGGACCACAGACGTGGGGTCTGAGCTTTCTCTCTTAGCGCATCACGGGCCAGTGACCGTCTCTCTCGGTCCCAAGGCTGTGGCTCCGCCCCCTACGCATCCTAAGGATCTCCTCTTTATTCCCTTTCAGTCCCTGACCAGCTTGGGTGGGGGAGCAACAGATTTCTGGGCGGTGTAGCCGGGTCCAGGGACGTCTTTCCCAGCCTTTGTCCTGGTGTCCAGGGACCTGCTGATAATGTGCCCTGTATGTCACAGCCTAAGGCGGTAACAGGACTAAGGGGGTTGGGAGAGGCTGGGGCAGGGAGCAAACGTGGCATAGACCGAGGGTGTGTGCAGGGAAGAATGGAGGGGCAGGGTCTTCCTCCCTGAGGACCTGCCTGCCTCAGAGGGGCTTCTGGGTTTGCAGCTGAGTAAGGTCCCAGGGCCCAGAAGGCCTAGGCTCGCTGCCCCCACGTGATGACAGCTGTGTCTTCACGCTCAGCCCGGAAGCATGCCAAGGGGGTACTGCTGGGACCCTGAATTTATTTATGCTCAGGAGCTGTGGGAGCCCCCAGCCTCACTACAGCCCAACGACAAGATGTACCTGATAGTGGTTTATAGAGACTACCCGACACTAAATGACACTCTGAATAAAGAGTGTCTCTCAGAGATCCCAAACGCACATGCTGTATCCTGTTCCCTTCCTAGGGAACTGAAAGTATTTGGGCACAACTGTGTCCAGTCTGATCACTGCACCCAGTGGTCAGCGAGTGGACCTGTGTGCAGCCAGGAAACTTAGAGGCCCTGAGCAGGTGCCCTGACAGGCTTCAACCCTAGAGAAACTGCCTTTCAGGACCAACCTAAACCCCAAAACACAGCTCCCTTCTCCTGGGCAGGTCCCCAGCTAGGCAGCTCAGGGCAGGCCAGGCGGCCAGAGGGGCTTCAGCAGCAGCTAGTCTGAGACAGAGCCACTTGGGGTCAGCTTTCCTGCTGTGATGCGCATGCCGATGGAGACTTCAGAAGTGAGGTTTTCTGCCTAATGAATGTCACATCTTCATTGCAAGCCGCCACTCAAGAGACAAGCAGCACTCCCGCTCCCACATACAGGTTCGTACAAGCTGTGCTTATTAGCTAGACGCAATTATGCTAAGTGCGGTCATATACATAGCTGTCACTATTTAACATCATTTATTTTATTTATTTATTTTTTTTGTAGAGACAGAGTCTCACGTTATCGCCCTTGGTAGAGTGCCGTGGCATCACACAGCTCACAGCAACCTCCAACTCCTGGGCTTAAGCGATTCTCTTGCCTCAGCCTCCAGAGTAGCTGGGACTACAGGCGCCCGCCACAACGCCCGGCTATTTTTTTGTTTTGCAGTTCGGCTGAGGCTGGGTTTGAATCCACCACCTTCGGCATATGGGGCCGGCGCCCTACTCGCTGAGCCACAGGCAGTGCCCTAACATCATTTATTGAATACCATTTGTAGTGTACACGTTTAATCATGAGCTAGACCCAAATTTATTTAACCCATCTTCTGTTGCTGGACTTCAGATCTGTTGCCACTTTCTTATAGTGGTCAGTCCAGGGTCTTCTCTTGATCTGATGATGCTGGATTTCCTGAACTAGAATGTTGAATGGTCTAAGCTAGAGTGGCAGGACCCAGGAACAAAGTGTGAGAATTTAGCCTTGCCTGCTCAGCCCACACATGCGAGATTAGCAGTATTGAGGAGTATTCTGGGAGTACCTGTGGCTAATCTGCCTTGCTGCCCCCAAATCAGGCGTGCCCCCAAAGCAGGCATGCTCCTCCCCAAGTCCCCCAGGTCCCGCCACAGCTCCGCCACTCAGCCTTGTGGAAATCTGGAGCAGCACTTTGGACTAGTGAGCCTGTCCTCGGCTGGACGTTGCCCAGGTAGAAATGTTCCCCACCAGATGCCCTCTTCACAGCTTTCTAGAACATTCCAGGGAGGCTCTCGGGCCCTCCAGCCTTAGTTGCCAAGCCTGTGGGTACCAAACTCAGGGTCAGTCATGTCTAAAGAGACCAGGGCAGAGGAAGATGACAGGGACACCCACGCCAGCCATGGAGGGGAAGATTGGGGCAGGGCTAGTGGGCTGAGGGGTCTGGACTTTCTGCAAAACGGGTAGGGGTGGGAGGAGGCTGTGAAATGTCATGGGGGTGCTCACCTCAGTCCCATACCCCATGTCTCTTGTCAGGGCCGGGCAGAGTGGCTGCTGCTGGGGTCTGCCAGCCTGTCAGCTCCGACTGGTGCCTGGTGCTTGATCAGCACATCTTGCCAGTGTCAGAGCTGGCTGCCAGGGCCATTGAGGGCCCAGCCACACAAACACACACAACGTCTGTTGGTCAAGCTTGGCTTGAAGTCAGCAGCAAGTGGACCCCAGAACCCCTCAAGACTATGCAGGAGCCCCATGCAGACACGTCTACTATCTGGCTTCACTGGAAACACACATGTGCACTCTTGCACACTTACCCTAGCTCAGCGCACAGCACACACTGGCAGGTCACAGCCACACATGCTCACAGTCAGCTCACATTGCTGCACACTCGAACTCCCACATACGCATAGGCATGCACTTATGTGGTCTCACACCCACATGCATGCACACACAGGGTGCAGGTGCCAGTCAGGGCTGACAGGCCAGTTTGGTACCCACAGGCACCTTCCAGTGCCCAGCATATGGCCAGTAGCAGGGTCCCCTCAGAGGAAGAGCTGTGATCGGGCTGCTGCTACATCTCTTGTGTCAGGCCAACTAGAAGGAAGAAAGGTGCCCACTGGGGCCACAGCTCATCAGTGGCAGGATCTGGTCAGGGGCCAGCTGCTGTCTTTGCTGTGGGTACGTTTCCTTCTTGTGCTCATTCATTCACAAGGCTGAACAAAAGAACTCTGTTCCCTAGCAGTATCTCCAGCAGTTAAGATCAGCATCAGTATTTGTGAATGATCAATACAGCACTTTACCAACTAACCTTTTTCCAAAATGTGAAATGTGATGGCACACAAGGCCCTTTCTTGGGCTGTTTTAAAGATAAACACAATTGAGGGTGGGCTTGGGGTCCCCTGCATTCTAACATGATAATGAGGGAAAATGCTCTGTCCACAGTAATGCCTCATCATGTGGCATTTGTTAGCCACATGTGGGAGTCCTTAGGCTTGTGGCCGGAGGCCCTGGGCTTGTGGCTCTCTGTGTGGCTGGGGAGAAAGTCTGAGCAGTCTGACAAGCACTGCAGCACCACCTGGGGGATGTCCACCACTGACTAGGGCCTTGTGTGGTCATCCTGAGAGGAAAGCTGTGCTAAGGAGGGCAGTGAGGTGTCCAGGTGCCCGTGGTGAGAGGTCAGCCTATAGGAGATAAGACCTGGCATTCCTAGCGTCCATCTGGAAGGCCTGCATAGAATGGACCAGACCCCTGGGTACCTATGCTTGGCTGGCCACTTCCTGTAGTCCACAGAGCTGGCTCCCCCAGCTTCCAGGTGCCACCCCAGGGCTGTCTTGCTGGGCTAGTATGGAAGCAAGCCCTGCTGTTGGGCGCAGACTGGAAGACACTCCAAACACAGCCAGAGCCCCGGAGTTTGGGATTGCTTAGATTTTAGGAAAGGCAGCATGCATTTCTCCACAGTGGATAGGCACACTCCACACCCTCTGTGCCAGCTCAGACCATCAGGTCCCCAAACCTGCAGGTCATGCCCTGCCCTTCAGAGCCCTGCAGGCCAAGGAGATCGGACTGCGTGGAATATGTGCATTTCCACCATAGGCACAGAGAGGACGCCATCTCTGTGATGGCTTCCAGGGCTCTCAAGGCAAGGCCACTCTCTCGTGCTGGGGCTTGAGGGGCTGGGTGGCTGGCTTCACAGTAACATTCAGCTCTGGCCCAGGTGTCACAGCTCCAGTGTGGGGACCACCTCCTCCAGGGACTCAAGGCTGTGTCCTCACCACTTTCTGCGGTCCACAGAGCTAGCTCCTTCCAGGTGGGCCTGCAGCTCCCAGAGCTTACTTGCGCTGCACTGGACTTTCCCACCTCCCTCTAGCACCCCACAGGTATGTATGTCCCTCGGGGAAAAGGCCATGGTGTCCGCTTTTGGTTACATGCTGTTTTCTTTACTCATTTAACCGGAAATAGCCATTTTTCAGAACACAGTCCCTGCAAATGAGGTTTTCAAAGGCCCCTTCTCAGTATCAAGGAGCAGGAAGCAGTATCCTTTTAAAATCCAATTAGCCATGATTTTTGTTCATTAAATAAATATTTTTACTTTGGACCCAATTGATTTCTGAGATACATGGAACAATGGGACTGACTCACCTATTTGCTGCTCAAAGCCTCTCCCTGCCTAGGGCCCTTTGAAGTCCAGTCTGGGAGCTACACCAGGCGGGCAGCAGAGCTGCAGACCTCCTCAGCTCACAGGAGGCTTGCAAACTGGTTTCCATCATCACACACTCCCTTCCTGAGGCCCCAGTGGTGCTCTGGAGACAAGAAGACCTGAGGGTGAGACATGCTAGAAAGAAGGCCAGGGAGCGCCACCTCAAGCAAGGAGATGCTCATGCCAGACAGGAGCACAGACATTTCCGAAACACAGCATGGCCCACCCTCCAGCTTACCCGCCCTGCCCCTGATGCCATCCTGTACCCCTCACCTCACACACAGGTCACCCCAGAGAAGCCTGAACCCAACCCAGACACTCCCTGACCTGACCTGGGCCCCAACGTTGGGCCGACTCTGGCTGTCCCCCCGTCTCAACACCAGCTCTTTGTCCCTTGCTGCACCTTGTCCCCTAACACCTACCCGTAAGCAAGCGTCTTTGGTTTTAGTGAGTCTCCGTTTTGTTGTTTACACATTTGTAAATTGGTTTATTAACTTTTGTTATTATTAATTGGATTAATTTAAGTGGTTTGTTTTCTGATTCTTGTAGTGAACCTGTTATATATAACCATGTATACATTTTTAGGCAAAAAGTTTTCCTTTTTCTGGGGAAAATGTCTAGGTAGGGCATTGCTGACCTTCCCAGTAAACTCCCACCCTGCCACCACAAGGACGGTCACGTGCTCCTTGGACTCCAGCATTGGGTGTGGACCAGCGGCTTCACCATTTTCTGCCCTTTCGATATCTCGGAGCCAATAACAGCATCTCCTTTTTATTGTCTTCTCTCTCTGTTTCTCTCCACACACACATAGAGGAGGCTAAAAAATGTATACACATTTTAAGAAAGAAAAAACTGTATTAGAATTGTGATATTCAACTTCCATTTGACGCCTGCAGTTATAAAAGGTACAAGACACAGCACACAAGGTGACAGATGCTACTGGTGCATGTTGTCACACTTTTGCTTTGCATATTTAGAGCTCAGTTGTTAGGTGTTTGTGGTAACATCTTCCTGATGAACCCGCCCTTCATCACAATGCAATGTCCGCTTCACTCCCAGCCCTTCCTCATGATACCTCGCAGTGTCCCCTTCACTCTCAGCCCTTCCTCATGACATCTTGCAGTGTCCTCTTCACTCCCAGCCCTTCCTCATGACACCTCACAGTGTCCCCTTCACTCCCAGCCCTTCCTCATGATGGCTTGCAGTGTCCCCTTCATTCCCACCCCAGTATAATTATTAAGGTCTTGTCAGATACATGACTTTGATACAGCATTTAGTACATGAGAAATACATCAGGCAGCTATCAAGCATTTATTTAAAGGAAATCCATTCAAGTACCCTCACTTTGGTGCTGGGTGCCTCCCTGGTGCCCCGCCATGACCTGACCTCCTGATATTGGAGCCCACCCTGTCGTCACCTCTCATCACACCGAGGTGGACCATGGCAGGAATGTCTCTTCTGAGTTTAGGCAATGGGAGATGCAGGCTGTGTCCTTAGGGGCCCTCTCTTGGATCAGTGATTTTGGAGGATGCTCCAGCACCCTAAGAAGAAAAATGGGCACCTCCCACTGGCCTCCTGGGAGGGACTTTCGAGGTAGATCTGTCAGACCCGATGGACCCTTCAGATGACCACAGTGCAGTGGGGAAATGAGCTGCAACCACGTGAGAGGCCCTAAGAGAATCCCCAGATAAACCACTCCCAAGTTATTCACCCACAAACACTAAGATAATTAATGCTTGCTGTTCCACACTGCTGCATTTTGAGGTGTTTGTTTTCCAGCAATAGATAACTAACACAGTCCTTAGCAGCTTGGCTGGGCTAGGACCGAGACAACGATCTGAACATGTGGATGGGAGCTTATTCCCCTGCCTCCTGCATGTGAGTGACAACTCAGGAGCCCCTGTCTTCAAAGCCAGAGTGACACGCTCCCACCGCATGATTTACAGCCTGGTTAAGGCAACAGCACAGGATGGAGAGCCATATCCTGAGTAGCTGCAGGGACACATGGCTGAGAGAGCAGCAGGTGGCAGGGCCTAGTATATTCTGGAGGCCTCATCCCACATCCAAGCCCCTCTTCCTGAAGGCAGGACCCCGACACGCTGCTCAGGCTCGCCTGTAGCACTCCCATTTAGAATGACTGCAGCCACCACTGCTCCACGTGTTGCCCAGAGCAGGGGTCACAGCTGGTTCATCTGGCACCTCCTCCAGTGAGCCTGTGGCACCCTGTGGATTTGGGGAGAGGTGTGATGTCTTTCACTTATTGTGTTTTCAGGGTTTTCATCACTATGTTTAAGCCTAATATCCACAAACCTTTCATAGCGTTTATAATGAGAACAGACAGGTCACAGAGCAGTAGTAATGTTTTCCAGGCTTTGTCTTCACATAGGGACAACAATGCATATTGTTCAAAACAAAAGTGGTTACGGCGCCAGCCACAGACACCGAGGCTGGTGGGTTCAAACCCAGCCTGGGCCAGCTAAACCACAATGACAACTGCAACAAAAAATAGCTGGCTGTTGTGGCGGGCGCCTGTTGTCCCAGCTACTTGGGAGGCTGAGGCAGGAGAATCACTTAAGCCCAAGAGTTTGAGGTTGCTATGAGCTGTGATGCCGCGGTATTCTACCAAGGGGGACATAGTGAGACTCTATCTCAAAAAAAAAAAAGAGGCGGGTGGAGGAGGCCTCATGGCCATTGCTCCTCCCAAGTCACATCCCTTTGCCAGACCTGAACCTGGTGGTGTGGAACTTGCACCCCAGATGCCTGTGCCACAGCTCACAGGAAGAAGAGCAGGTGGCATTATGGAGCCGTGTTCTCCTGACATCCAAGTCAGCCAGCTTAGAGGAGGTTTGAGGTAGTTTCCTTTCATGGGAAAAATAAAAGCAGAGAAGGACCCCTGAGAAGGAAGGGGCTGGGGCGCCCCACTCCGACATTGCTCATTCCTCTCCTTTACCTGTTCGACGGGACTCCTGGCAACAAGACACGGAAGGCAGGTCCCACTCTTGTTGCCAAGGGTGAGTTGAGCCGGCTAAGCCTCCATGGCTGGGGAAGGGCCAGGCCAGCCAGCACAGTGGCCCCTCAGGAAGGAGGTGTCTGGCAAGGCGATGTGGCCCTGGGACATTTTTTTTTTTTAGAGACAGAATCTCACTTTGTCACCCTTGGTAGAGTGCCGTTGCATCACAGCTCACAGCAACCTCCAGCTCTTGGGCTTAGGCAATTCTCTTGCCTCAGCCTCCTCAGTAGCTGGGACTACAGGCGCCCACCACAACGCCTGGCTATTTTTTTGTTGCAGTTTGGCCGGGGCCAGGTTTGAACCCACCATCCTTGGTATGTGGGGCCAGCGCCCTACTCACTTATGCCTCAGGTGCTGCCCGGCCCTGGGACATTTGGGAGTATGGAGCAGTCCCTGGCACCCTCTGCTCTACATCGGCAGAGCCGGCTCACGGACTGTGCAGATGTATTAGCTCCTATTTGTTTGTCTTCAGATTTGGCCACAGATCATGTCTTCCTGTCAAAAACAATGATTAAGCTCATGGATGAAACCTGCCGTATGTAGGGAAGACCAGCATGGCCCCCGTAGGATGTAGCGTGTGTGTGGTCCCGTCATGTCTCCATGCCTGCCTACAGAGCGGGGAGTGCTTTGAGAGATGCTCTGAAGCCAGGCTTGCCTCGGTTTACTTTGGAAGCTGTCCCTTCCCTTCATCTCTGGTCCCTGCACAACTGATTGGCCTACCCTAGATGCAGCTGGAAGCACTGAACATGCAACACCAATAAACCTGAGGTTTGTCTTAAGAAAGCAGTATAAGGATTTTCCAAAAGTGTCAGAGAGTTCTGTTCCAGACAGGAACAGAATTGCAAGCAGGATGAGAGTATCTGTGCCTGTTGATGCAAGTGTGTGCCCACGTGGACGTGTGACCCTGTGGACACATGTGCCCATGTGGACATGTGAGCCCGTGTGTACATGTGTGCCTGTGTGGACATGTGTGCTCATGTGTGCATGCCTGTGTGGACATGTGTGCCCACGTGGGATGTATTTGCCTGTGTGTGCCTGTGTAGACATGAACATGTGCCCGTGTGGACACGTGTGTGCCTTGTGGATGCATATGAGTGTGTCCATGTGTACACAAGTATGTGCTTGGGTGGAGACGTATGTGTGCCTGTGTGGACACAGGTGCATGTGCCCATATGGCTTGTATTTGCCAGTGTGTGCTTGTGCTTGTGCATGTGTGTGACATGAGTGTCTGCCTGTGTGTGAGCAGCTGTGCAATGAAAAAATGAAACACCCTTATGCCATGTGCCACCACCCACCACACATCTACCTGTCATGGGGCACTTTGTTTTCTCAACAATTTGATCATCTCCTAGGGTAAACATAAGTCCCCTGTGCCCTGCCTACAACACGGTGACCCTGTCCTTTATCATTGCCCCGAAATCCCTCAGCCTGTTCCCAGGAGTGCCCCTGCATCCTCCCTCCAAGATTTGGCAGGGAAAGTAAGGAACAGACCTCCTTTACTGCCTCTTTATCTTTGCCACACAGTATCTTAGCGCATTACATAAACACCGCCCCGTATCTGGCAGGTCTTCTGTTCAGATGATTTATCTGGAGGTACACCATGCCTTCACCATGTGAAGGCATGTTTGAATTACTGTTTCTACAAATAATTTAAGACAATAGTTTAAGACAATTGACAAAAATCACACTCACTATTAGGACACATTGGAAGGTATGGAAAAACATCAGTCCAGGTTTGAATCCTGGTTGCTCCCACAGTGATCTTGGGCAAATTACATGGAGATTCTCTCTATGGCACCAGCAGGTGAGTGAGGTCACTGCTGCTCACGTCAGCTGTGGGACAATGCTTGAGCCCATCTACACGAGCTGGGTGCTGCCTGCAGATGTTCAAGAGACTGATGAGCTGGGACAGGCTGAGCTGCCCCTGGGCTCTGGGCTCCTGCTCCCTCTGCCTGGCCTGCTCAGCCCAGCAAAGTTCATGGGTGGCAGCCACTTGGGTGCAAGGCACTTTGCAGATCCAAGGTGAAGGGCCAGTCTGTGTCTCCTGTTCTGTGTCCCGGACAGGCGTCTTGTTGCCTCTATTTCCAAAAGGAAAATGAATGATCCAGAAAAGCAGGTTCCGGAGGCTGGTGGGAACAGAGCAGGAGTCAGAGCCCATGCCTGCCTTCCCTCCTGCTGGATTCACAGACACAGTGGCTCAGTCCTCCTGCCAGGCAAGTCTGTGCACGTTCCAGGCATCTCTCTCTTGGGTTCCAGGCCTTGTTCCAAGAACACAGAACACAGAGTGGGGCTGGGCCCAGCCCCACCCAGAGGAGCTGCAGCCAGAGTCGGCACCCAGAATGAAGGCAGCGACAAGTGACAGTGCCGCACCTTTCTGCATGGCACGTGCTGCCTGTTAGCGAGAACGTGTTAGTGCCGACTCAACGCTCATGAGCACACTAACGCAAGATTTAATAGCAGGCACACGGGCAGGGTGTGGAAACCTCAGTGCTTCCTGCTTGGTGCAACATTAAACTGCTCTAAAAAATAAAGGCTATTAATTTTTTAAAATACCAAAGAAATGACTTAATTGTCTTGTGGAAGCACAAGGAGGGAGGGTGGATGTCCTGACCCGGTCAGCAAGGGGATGTCGTCCCCAACATCCCACACCCACAGGCCTTGATGGCCTGGGTGACATAGGCCAGCTTCTGTATAGGGAGCTTCCTGACGGCCAGGGTGCCCAGCAGGCTCCACCTGACACCCAGTGCCCTTGAGGGCTCCATAGGGATAGGCAGGTGGTACCTCTGCCTGGCAGTGCTGCTGCTGTGCTGGGAGGCCCAGAGGGCGTCCACATCTGGAGGGCGTCCACACAGGTGGCTCTTGGCCTTCATGGGCAGCCTGCTTCAGCCTAGCTCTTGCTGCATTGGCCCCAGCTTGTGGCTGCTCTGACCTCCTGCATGGGCAGAAACTGGGCACTACACTGAGGGGCCATCACCACGGTCTAGGCATCTCTCTGCCTAGCCCCCCCCAGGGCCTGGCACTGCACTGGCTGAGGTAGGTCTTGTGTTACCTGTATGGTAAAGAGCCAGAGCTGAAGCCCATAGCTCCACATAGACAGACGTGACCAGACCAGGCCTTGGCAAAAAGGTGCTGCCGAGTGTTTAGCCCTCAGTTGGGTGGACACTTCTGGGAACCCCAATCATCAGGAGAGAAGGAGCCATGGGGAGAGAGGGGCAGAAACCAGTAGGCTTAAAAGGCTGGAAACCAAGAGGATGTGGAGGGTGAGCACAGAAGGCTTTGGAGAGAAATGGTTTCTGCACAGTGGACCGGGCACCTGTAGGTCCCACCTGGCAAAGGTCTTGACCCCTAAGCCAGACGAGGACTTCCCAGAAATCACAGTAGGCCGTGGCTGCATGGGCTCAGCCCCTGCCAGCCATTCTCCCAAATGGAAGATGCGTCATTTTCATTTTCTTTGATTCTAACAAAATGGGCAAAGCATTTTTGCAGCTGGAGTAGGGATCAGTGAAAGTTCTGTAGGAAGAAGACTGGTGGCTGCCCCTCCCAACTACACCCCCTGTGGCTAAGTCTGAGGTCCAAGCATTCAACCGGCATTCGTCTGGACCATTCACCCTACATTTATCTTTTCAAGGCAAGCAGGTATGGGGACAGGGACACAGGACCATTACCCTCCATCTCACACAAAGGCCATACAGCAAACAACTACTCTCCACATTTTCTTTTCCTCGAAATATTGCATGGAGTTCTCCCAAGATGGGATGTAAGTGGCCTTAACATCTCCTTCCTGACGCATGTCTTTGTGGTGCTGCCCTGGCACCTGCGGGGCGTGGGCACTGCTCCTTTGGTAGGGTCCTTTCCTGGGTCCTGCTTGGTCTCATAATGAGCTGCACCCACCCTTCCCCCAGGGCCCCCAGACTAGGGCCTTTGGTGCTTCTGGGGAGTGGGGCAAAGGCCCCGACCAAGCATGTACCCGCCTTCAGAGCCAGGTTTGGAGTTGGGTGCCCCAGGCCTGTGACCGCCATGCCCAGCTGCCTGCCGTGTGCCCACCCTGCAGACCCATATGTGGTCTTTATAGCAACCCTTGACAGCATGAAGTTACCACCTGTCTTTTTCAGTTAAGGAAGTAGAAAGTCAAGAGGTGCCTCAGGTGACAGCTGGTGAGTGGCAAAGCTAGGACATAAACCTGTGTCCTCAGAGGTTCTTGTACCTCTGAGGTTCATCTTCCTTGTACCCCACTGCCTCCCTCATCCATTCTTGAATCATTTCATTCAATCTGCTCATTTCCTTGTCCACCTGCCCACCCATCTCCTTACCCAGCCCTCTACCTACACACCTATCCAGCCCCTCCTTGAGCTCCTGCGGCTTGTGACTCCACCTACCACTCTAATAACAAAATGTCATAAATCTAATCAGCAGCTTGAAATTTCACCTTTAAAAACAAACACATCCTGTCCAGCTTGGTGGCTCACGCCTGTAATCTCAGCACTCTGGGAGGCTGAGGCAGGAGGATCCCTTGAGCCCAGGAGTTTGAGGTTGCTGTGAGCTGGGCTGAGGCCATGGGCACTCTCCCAGGCTGACAGAGTGCGCTCTTGTTTTTTTTTTTTTAACTTAATTTTTATTAAATCATAACTGTATATATTCATGGAGTACAATGTGATGATTTCATATAGCATGTGGAATGCTTAAATCAAACTAATTAACATAACAATCACCTCGCAAGACTCTGTCTTAAAATAAACAAACATGGCCTTCCAAGAGGAAACACAATCCGAAGTTGTGAGTTTACAAAGTGACTGAGTGTAAATGTGCTGAGAGATGACTAGTGGGGCACACGTGTCAACTCTCCTCAAACTCTGCACTCCCCACTGTGGTCTCAGGGGGTGGAGTTTTGCACCTTTGCTCTGACTCTGGTCAGGGCTGCACAATGCTGACAGCTGAGATGCAAAGGACCATGGCTATGGCACCATGGAAAGCATCGCTTTATTTATTCTCCTCTCCCCTCTCCAATTCTGTGGCAAACAGGAACATAAATGAAGCTGATTGGGGTTTGTGAGATGGCTGTGTGAAGGTTTGGGAATTGAAAATATAGTATTAAGTAGAGGCAGAAATTTACAAATTAAAAGTCAAGAAGGGAATCTACAATGCTTGGTGCCTCGTGAATGCCTTCATAGGGTAAGGCAAATACCAGGAATCTTTAAAACATATATAATGAAACCAGATCAAATACAAAACAAAGCAGAGCTTATCTGAGGAAGAAATTCTGCCACCAATTTAAGGATACATTAAAAGGATCCAATATTTGCTCATGCACTCAATTACCTCCCGTGTCTGCACACATTCTCAGCAGTTGTTGGACTCAGGCATAGATCCTTATTCTGCAAAGTGAAGCAGCTGATGCTGCATTTCCTGAGTACCTGATGTGTGCCAGGCACAAGGGAGCCACAGGAGTTTTGGAGAGCTCAATGTTAAGGGTCACAGCCAGCCTGGGAACAGCACTTCCCACCCAACTGGAATGCAGGGAGGTGCAAAGCTCACTAAGGGTTGTAGGTCAGGAAAGGACCTGGAGGTCCTTTCCTCATCTTCTGGGTCCTGGAGGTTGGTGGTCCTTGCCTGAGCTCACAGGAGGCAGAAGGGTCAAAACTCAGCCAGGAAGGGGGCTGTGGGCAGAACACCCAGGACCTGGGCAGAGCCAAGGCCTAACCATTAGACTGCCCACTTCAGAGACCACAGCAGCCCCCAAAACCCCCAGTTCCTCAAGGTGAAGGCACAGCCTGGGATCAGTCAGAGAGAACTCCCCCAAATAGTTGCCCACTGATATTTTAAGCCTCTAGAATCCTTCAAGGAACAAGATGGTGGCAAGGGAATAAAAATTTAAGTGTTAAGCCTATGATATAAAAGCACAGAACTTCCTGCCAAGTCACTGCCCAGCTCTGTCTAGCCACGGATGCCTTCCATTCCGAGCCAAGTCAGAGTTCATGACAGTTTTCTGCCTTCAAAATTTGAAACTCCCTTATCAGACAATAAAAAACTGGTTCTGGTGGTTCTCAACATTTTTACCTGTCTGACTCCCCTCCTCCCACAGCCCATGTTCTCTAAGGCTGAGGCAGGGCGCTCAGGCACATGTGTGAGGGGTCAGCAGATCTGGTTCTAGAGGGCCAGGAGGCAGGGGGCTGAGGGCTGTGTGAAGCTCACACCTTGCTGGAGACTCCACATGGGGACTATACACAAAGCTGGGTCTGCAGGTGGCATGTGGGTGTGATCGGATTTCCTAATCCCACACAGATTCCAAAGACTGAAACACCTGATAAAGGACCAATTAGAACCCCATTTCTTCACCTGCTTTTGTTTTATGTGACAGGCAGAACCTAATCTTGGGGAAGGGATGGGCAGGCTGCTAATATTCCCAGCACAGAGAAGTAGCCAAAGGCTTTGAACTACTATGGGAGGAAGCCGCCAGGGAGGGCCCTCTGGCCACGAGAGAGCTTATCTGGAGACGACCTGGGAGTCATGGGCTGCCCAGACCCAGGCTGGGCACACAGTCAGCAATGGGAAGGCAGGGCTGGTGTGGGAGGAGGTGGCTTGGCCCCAAGTGGATCACAGAAAACCGACCCGGTAGCTCCCCATGCAGACGAGGCCCTGAGTGTGGAGGGAACCCAGAGTGGACCCTCAGAGTCTCTGGAGGAACCTGTGGCCCAGCATGCTGGCTCGGGGGTCACACCTCTGCACCTTCATGCTGCTAGCCTGGCTGATAGACACTGCCCATCCACGTGCCCTCATTGGTCAGGGTCTGAGACAGGAACATGCTATTCCCCGGAACGGCAGTGGGGTGCCTGTGGTCAGCCTGCAGTGGCCCTCGGTGCAGGCACCCGTCCTCATCACCTTGTGGACTCTGGTGGCCCTCTTGTCCCTCCTGAGTAAGCACCTGTGTCTGTCTGAGCATCTCTGTTCTTGTTTGCTGAGCCTCCACAGGTGGCTGTGGCCCTTTAGCTAATAGGGCTTTTCTGGTTTTGTCCCATGGTTCTTCCTGCACCCCAATATCCTTCAAGTAGGCCCCTGCCCCTGGTCCAGGGAGCCCCTGCTGGTCCCTGCCTGGTCTCTGTCTGTGCACAAATGACGTGAGTGAGCTGTGATCCCTTGCATGGTGGACTCACTTTCTCCTCCCAGCTCTTGGTCTGTGCGTTTGGATTTTCATATTGAGGACACAGAGATTAGGGTCAATTGCCCATGTCTCTACTAACCCTTGTGGAGCATGCAGCCTCCCAATAAAACTGCAGGGAAGCACAAATTCATCCCTAAGGCAAATCAGATTCAGGGGCTACAGTGTCAAATCGAATAAAGAACTAACCACCCAGAAAGTAATCAGATTAAGGTGAAGGGAACAGAGAGGCCATTATAATTACATCTGGTTCCAATGACTCCTTTCTACAAAGGGAGTTGATTCAGCCAGGACATTCCCACAGCACCAGTGTCTGTACTCAGGGGGGTCAGCCCATGGCAGAGAGTGGGAGTCTGCAGGTACCTGGGAGCTGAGGACCTCGTCCCAGTCCTGCCTGCCCACTGACAGCCCTGTGCTCCCCTAAATGGCAGGACTGCTGACCCTCCGGTGAGAGCACAGGTGAGTGGGAGGGGCAATAAGGAGGGAACCTGGGATACTTTCCTACTGAAGAGTGGCCTGCAGGTAGCAGGTGCCGCATTGCCCTGCATGCTGGGGGCTGCAGCACACACCACATGTATGCCCTGTCCTCCATGTGGTGCTGCAGGAGACACTGGGTCACTGTAGCCCAGAAGGGCTGGGATTATCCAGCACAGGGGCAGAGGTTACCTGCTGAGCCAGGCACAGGATGCAGGAATGCCCATAGGCCCAGGTCTTTGGTGGCTGCCCAGCCACTTGCTTTACCCCAGGGCTCTGTCCTCCTGGGGGCAGGAAAACTCCAGTCTGAGCCTCAGCGCCATTCTGAAAGCCAAACAGTGTGGGACACAGGAAGATTTTTCATAGCTTTGGTGCAAAACCTGGCCTTCACTATTCTTCATCCTTACTTCTCACTCCATGTGATACTTACCAGTGAGTGTTTGCTTTTGGGGTGTGGACCCGGAGGCCCCTGGGCTTTCAGGATCCTCCACTAATACTTATCCCTCGAGCCACAAAGAAGATTTTCCTCATTTATATATATATAACAAGGGGCATTTAACTATTTAAATATACATGAAATTTCATTGTGAAATGGAAACATTTTTGAAAAAAGATGTCTGTGAGCTCAAGAATAAAGGGGCCAGTCTTCCTGGAGGCGTCTGTTTGTAACGTTTGCTGAGGACCTGTAGGAATTCCCATATGTAGTGAAGCCACAGTCTCTGATATTTGAGGGAACATGAGGGCCTAGTAAATGCTCTTCCTTCTGACTATGAGTCAGAGGGACCCAGGATTTCATGCTGTGGGTGGAGAACCCTAAAGTTAAAGTCAGTGAGCTGAGTTCCCTCCACAGGTGGGCCTCAGCTGGGGTCCTGCAGGCTCAGGGCTCAGGAAACAGAGCCACATGTGAGGTCAGGAGAGCCCATGGGGTAACTGGTCAGTGATGTCGGGCACCCACCTTTCTGGCTCTTGGAGAGGTTGGCCCTAGGGTCTTGAGGGCCTACGCAGCAGAGCAGACCCCTCAGGTGGTGGCCAGCAGAGTGTGTGGACTCAGTAGCTGAGGGTCCCAGGTACTGTGTCGCACACCCTTCCCCACGGGCTTACTAGTTCTGAGGCACAGCCTGGCTACAGCTGGAGGGCACAAGAAACATGCAGTGAAAGCCCTGACCACAGCCACATTCTAGGGGAGTGGAGTGGCCGTCTGACACATAGCAGATGCCCCAGCAGGTGGGGCTGGGAGGCAGGATGCAGGGCCAGCCCCACCTGCCCTGTATGTGGGAGGGGAAGGTGGGCCAAATTTAACTAATAGAAGCTGAGGAGCAAAGGGTTTACTGCTCTGCTGGATAACAAGGAAAGGAATGCCAGCATGTCATCCCTGATGGTGTCATCTCACAGAGAGGGAGGAGGTACAAGTGGGAGCAGCTGGGCAGGTGTGGGGCAGTTGTGATGCAAGAAGGGGCAGGTATGGGGCAAGAAGGGGAAGGTGTAAGACATCTGGACCACAAGTGGGGGTTGGACTCCTCCAGAGGAAGGGGATGGGGCCCAGCTGAGAGTGAGCTGGCAAGGGTCTTGGGCCAAGTTGGGGTATCCTTGTGTGTAGGGTGCAGAGGCCAGAACAGCAGGGCCGCTTGCTTGGGAGGAGGCTCTGCATTGCTGTTCAGCCAGGACCAGTCGCCCGCAGAGGCGTGGATGGGGCATGGAGAGAAGTGAGGGCATCAGGGATCAGCAGCCTAGAGGACCTGGCTTGTTGGTGCTCAGGAGGTGACCAAAGGTTATGAGGGTGCAGGTGCTGATGGTGGCAAGACCTACAGGTGAAGTGGATGGAACTGGGACCCCTGGAGGAGCACACACACGGAGAAGCCAGGCTCAGAAGGGGCAGTTCTGTGCATTTTGAAATTGCCAAAATCCAGGCCAGGGTGATGTGGGAGAGCAGTGTGCAGGCGGAAACTAATACTCAGAGGAGTAAGGGCAGTGGCAGTCTAGGGCAAAACCAAAGGTGGCCTGGTTCCCACAGTACTGGCAGCAAAGGGATGCAGGGACCCCATCTTCCAGGTGGCTCCCTCAGCCTATAGTACTGCACAGAAGGTGGCCATGTGCAGTCAGCAGCTCCAGGGCAGGTGGTCTGGGTGGGTCCTAGCACCTTGTGCTGCCTTGGACTTTGCAGTTTCTCAGCCTTGTGCTATGGATGCTCTAGGGCTTCTTACCCTGTCCTTGGGGAATGCCTGTCGTGGCTGCCCCTCGCACCTAGAGGCTTCATGGCCCAGGCATAGTCATGCTCTTTCTGACTCTGGCTTGCCTTTCACTCCCTTAAAATCACACCTTCTGATGAAGCACAGGTTCTTATTTTTCATATAGTCAAACATATCTTTTCCTTTATGGTTAATGTATTTTGTGTCCTCTTTAAGAAACCTTTCCATATGGAAGCCTAATTCTTTTTTCCTATACGGACACATAATCTTTCCAACACCTTTCTTTCAAAAGGTCATCTTTCCACATGTGCGACAGCCAAGTGGGACACTGTCTGGGTCCCCTGGTAGTTGTCTGTTCACTAAGCTTGTGCAGGAACTGGACATCTGAACTTGTAGTTTTGTGAGTCTTGATGCTGAGTAGACCATGTCTGGTCTGGGCTATTCAGGGACTCATACATGTCTGCTGATGTTTTGGGATGAGTCTGTAAAAACTCCATTGGGGGTTCTGACTGGGATTGCATACAATCCGTAGAGGAAGGTATTCATAGCACTGAGTCTTCCAGCCTGAGCTCCTGCCCTGGCAGGTGTCCTTGTCTTGAGGATAGAGTGTAGCCCTCCTGAGATGTGAGGGCACTGGACTGGCCTTTCGTTCTGGTCAGTGATGGCCTTACCTTGGAGGCTTGGCTGTGGCCTCTGCTGGTAATCAAGCGGACACCAGGCAGTGACCACAGCCAGGCCAGCCTTGGGCAGGACATGGGTGTTGCTAACACCCATGGATGTGCATAGCCCCATCTCTGACACTACAGCTACTTTTTGGAAGCTCACTGGGTAGAGTGCCTGGGTCATCTGGTCCACCTGTCTATTGAAAGATGCCTCTCCTGGAAGGTGGAGCAAGATGGTGGCTGAGTAACAGCTTCTTAGCAACTGCATGGTGAGATAGAGAGAGAAGACTCCAGGCATCTCTGGATTGTGGGCTCTGCCCAGAAACATCCATTTGGGGACATAGGGAGACAGCAAGAGATTTCTAGACCCCAGGAAGAGGACAAAAGCAATGGAGAACTGACAAGTGGTTGCATTCATTTGGTCTGAGGCCATGGCTGCCACAGCTATAACTACAATGGCAGCGATATTGAAACAGGGAAGGCCCTCCCTGTGGGCTGTTTTGTTTTTTTGGACTTGGGCACTCGGTTGGACTACCTTGGGAGAACTTGGGTGAGAATGCGGATGACTTTAAGCATTGTCTAGGGCCCCAGACTGAGCCGCTATGCCAGAACAGAGCTAATATTGTTCAGCTGTGGGCACACCACCATTGTGGGAGAATTGGTTCTGCCCTTAGGGTTGCAGAGCAAGGCTCAAGCTGGGAGACCTTGGGCGAGTGATCTAGTGACTGAGCAGCACCAAAAGCCAGGACTGAGAAACTGGAGAAGAGCAGGGATTTCAGCAGTAGCAGGGTTGTCTTGCAGCCTTGGCCCTCGGGGGCATAGAGTGAGACCAGTTTTGGCTCACTAGATAAGCGGGCAGCCACTTCAGGAGAGATCCCAGTGACAAATCCCAGATCTTTCAGCTTAGCCAAGGTTAACACTTTAAAGTGTCTTTTAAGCGGGCTGAGGAAAGATGTAGGCTCTCAATCCTATGGGGTTTGAGAAATCAGCAGAGGCCTCCAGTCTCCATCTCATACAGCTGTATCAGCATTGTGATTAGCATCTCGTACCCCAGAAGATCACCTGTTGCCCAGACAATATTCAGCAAGATACATCTACTGCTTTGTTTTTTTTTTTAATTTCAACATTTTCTCTCTAGATTTGTCTTTTTTCTTTTCTTTCTTCATATTTCTAATTTAAGTATGATTTTCCATTGTTGCTTTCTTTAATAATAAGAGCTTCATTTTTGCTAGTGTTTCTGCCCCTATTATTTGTTTTTTTCCCCCAATTTTATCCCATAAGGTTTTCTGTTTGTTTTGGTTTGATTTATAGTATTTTTGTCTTTTCTCTCTATTTGGTGAAGGTGGTGGTACTGTGTCTGAACAGGCCAGCAAAGAGCTGCTGACCTCAAGGGAACCACCCAACCCAGCACTCACAGAGTTTGGGAGTTTTTAAGTTTGGGTCAAACTACCCTACTGTACAACTTTATTACTCCTATCACCCTCTTTCTGTGCCTCTCTTCTTTTTGTCAATATTCCCTTTACCTCAACCCCTCTTCTTCCTCTTTTTTTCTTTCTTTCTTTCCTTTTTTCTTTTTTTTTTTAAAATCTTTTTTCCCTTCTTGTTCTTTAATCTTCTCATCTGTCTGGTCCTGTACCAAAAGGACTCATTGAAACCCTAGGCCAGAGGCACGATAGCTTAAAGAGCAAGAGGAAGTGAAAGGAAAATTAGGGCAAGGAAACAGGTAAAAGAAAACACTCATGAGGAAGAATCAGCAGAAAAATCCTGGCAACATTAAAAACCAGTCCAGAGCAACCCATCAAGGGACCATGAGGTAGTTACTGCAGAGGATTCCACTTACAAAGAAATGTTAGAAATGACAGAAGGGCAATTTAAAATACACATGATGAAAACAATGAAGGAAATTGCTGAGAAAGTGGAAAATAACAACAACAAAAAAAATGAAGGAAATTGCTGAAAAAATGGAAAATAACCTAAAGGAAATCCAAAAACAGAATCAAATAAGAGATGAATAATAGGAAGAATACGGAAAGGATATAGCAGAGCTGGAGGAATTGAAGCAATTAATTAGGGAACTTAAAAGATGCAACAGAAAGTATAATTCTTAGTATGTAGAAGAAAGAATCTCAGAGGTTGAGGACAAAGCTCTTGGAATAACTCAGATAGTTAAAGAGGCAGAAAAGAAGAGAGAGAAAGCAGAACATTCACTGACAGAATTATGTGATGTGAAGCGCTCAAACATATGGGTTATAGGTATCCCAGAAGGGTAAGAAGAATGCCCCAGAGGAATGGAAGCCATACTAGAGAATATTATAAATGAAAATTTCCCAAATATCACCAAAGATTCTGACAAACTCCTTTCAGAGGGATATCAGACCCCAGGTCACCTCAACTGTGATAGAGCTTCTCCAAGACAGATTGTGATGAACCTGTCCAAGGTCAAGACAAAAGAAAAGATTTTGCAAGCTGCCAAGAGTAAGCACCAATTGACTTACAGGAGCAAATTCATCAGGGTGATGGCAGACTTCTCTAATGAAACTTTTCAAGCAAGAAGACAATGGTCATCTACCTTTAATATACTTAAACAAAGCAATTTCCAGCCCAGAATTCTATATCCTGCTAAGCTAAGCTTTAAAACTGACAGAGAAATCAAATCTTTTACCAATATGCAAACATTGAGGAAATTTGCCACAACACCTGTTCCACACAGTAATCATCACAATGGACCACCAGCGAAGCATCCAGAAATTAAAGGACAGAACCTAGCTTCCACAATGATGCAAATGATAAAACTAAGGAATGGACTTTTACAAAATAAGATGAATAAAATGCTACCGCACTTATCAATTATCTCAATAAATGTTAATGGCTTTAATTCCCCACTGAAGAGTATAGACTGGCTGATTGGATTAAAAAACACAAGCCATCCATCTGCTGTCTGCAAGAAACAAACCTAGCCTCAAAAACAAATTAAAACTCAGAGTTAAGTGTTGGAAGACAATTTTTTTAGGCAAAGGGAATTCAAAAGAAAAGAGGGGTTGCAATCTTATTTTCAGATACATCTGGATTTAAAGCAACTGAAGTCAAAACAGATGAAGATGGACACTTCATATTGGTCAAGGGAAAAATACAACAAGAGGACATTTCAATTCTAAATATTTATGCACCCAACTTAAATGCTCCCAGATTCTTGAAACAAACCTTACTTAGTCTGAGCAATATGATATCCTATAACACCATAATAACAGGGGACTTTAACACTCCTCTTACAGAGCTGGACAGATCCTTTAAACAGAAATTAAACAAAGATATAAGGTACTTAAATGAGACCTAGAACAACTGTACTTGATAGACATATATAGAACACTCCATCCCAAAGCTAAAGAATATACATTCTTCTCATTGCCCCATGGAACATTCTCCAAAATTGATCTTATCCTAGGACACGAAACAAAACTCAACAGAATAAAAGGATTTGAAATTTCACCTGGTACCTTCTCAGACCACAAGGCAATAAAGGTGGAACTCAACTCCAACAAAAGCGTTCAACACCACACAGAGGCATGGAAATTAAACAACCTTATGCTGAATGACAGTTGGATGCAGGAAGAAATAAAAGAGGAAATCATTAACTTCCTTGAGCATGACAACAATGAAGACACGAGCTACCACAACCTGTGGGATACAGCAAAAGTAATCCTGAGAGGAAAATTTATCACTTTAGATGACTAAAAAACATGCAAAAATCAGAAAGCACATCAACAAAATCACAAGCCATCTTATGGAATTGGAAATAGAAGAAAAATCTATGCCTAAACCCAGCAAAAGAAAAGAAATATCCAAAATTAAACCAGAGATTAATGAAATTGAAACAAAAGAATCATTCAGAAAATTAATGAAACAAGGAATTGGGTTTTTGAAAAAATAAATAAAATAGATAATCCTTTCGCCAGACTAACTAGAAATAGAAAAGTAAAATCTCTAGTAACCTTAATCAGAAATGATAAAGGGGGAATGACAACAGATGCCACAGAGATACAAGAGATTATCTCTGAATACTATGAGAGACCCTATGCCCAATGTGAAGGAAATGGATCAATATTTGGAATCACACCCTCTCCCTAGACTTAGCCCAGATGAAGGAGATCTCCTGAACAGACTAATTTCAAGCACTGAGATCAAAGAAACAATAAAAAAGTTCCCAACAAAGAAATGCCCTGGTCCGGATGGCTTCACACCAGAATTCTATCAAACCTTCAAAGAAGAGCTTATTTCCATACTGCAGAAATTATTACAAAAAATTGAGGAGGAAGAAATCTTCCCCAACACGTTCTACAAAGCAAACATCACTGTGATACTAAAACCAAGAAAAGACCCAACTAAAAAGGAGAACTTCAGACCAATTTCACAAATGCATATAGATGCAAAAATTCTCAGCAGAATCCTAGCCAGTGGATTACAACTTATTATCAAAAAGGTCATATATCGGCTCGGCGCCTGTGGCTCAAAAGGCTAAGGCGCCAGCCACGTACACCTGAGCTGGCGGGTTCGAATCCAGCCCAGGCC
>CAUYRH010177928.1:0-10803 GCA_963574655.1 Perodicticus potto
CCAATGATGTAAGTCCTGGTCTGTGCCTGAAAACCTGAGAACCAGGAGAGTAATGTCAGGAGGAGATGAATGTCTTAGCTCAAGCAAGAGAGAGAATTTGCCCTTCCAAAGCCTTTTGGTTCTAGTCTGGACTTCAACAGATTCATGATGTCCACCCACATTGGTGAGCATAACACTCTTTACTCAGTCAATGAAGTGAAATGCAACTCTCTTCCAGAAACACCCTTACACACACCCACAGACATGGTTTATCAGTTATATGGGCATCCCTTAGTTCAGTCAAATTTATCATAGAGTTGAAAGACAAGTCACGTATTGGGAGAAGATAACCAACAAAGGATTAGTATCCAGAAATATATAAAGGATTGGTAAAAAAGAACTATACAACTTAAAAGAGAAGAGAGGATAAAAGACATGAACACACATTCATAATGGAAGACAGTAAAGGCCAATAAACAAGAGATGATCTCCCTTACCAGTGATCAGGAAATCCAAATTAAAACAATGTTATCATTTCATATACATTAGTTTGACAATGGGAAAGATCATATATAACAGTAACAGTGAGGATATGGAGAAATTAAAACTCTCGCAACAGTATTGAAGTGTAAATTGGTATATCTACATTAAAGGGAAATTTAAAAATTTCTGAAAATTTGGAATGTTCCTATCCTATGACTCAACAGTTCTGCTTCTTGGTATATGTTCAGATAACCTTTTACATGAGTGTAAGAATGCATGTGCTAGGGTTTTTTGAAAATTCGTTTGCAACATAAAACCTGGAAACAATGCTATATTCATCAATAGAGACATGGATAAACAAGCCAGTTTAGTCTTACAGTGGGTTAAAACATAAAAGTGAAAGACCTAGCTGTTTGTGATACAGATAAATCTCCAGAATCTAATGTATGATGAAAATCAAGTTGCAGAATACATGAAGCCTAACTCCATTCATTTACATTTTAAAACTACAAAACAATGCTACATATTGTTCTTTGAATATATGCATGTTTGGTAAAAGTTTAAAAACAAGTATGGGAAGGATATTCACAAATGATAAAACTATAGTCATTATTCCAAGAGAGAGGAGAATGGAGGTGGGACTTTAGCTTTAAAAGATTTTATGACTTAAATACAGCGAAATATAACATCTGTCAAATGTGGGAATTGGGTTCAATGAGTGTCTCATTATTTGCTAATATGTGAAATATTTAATAATTTTGAATTAATAATCACTAGTGCCTTGTTTTTAAAAATCATGTTGATATACTCACTATAAATAGTATTTAAACATGCAAGAGTTAAGCAGAAAACAAATCCGCTTCCTTCTTCAAATCTCATTTTCCTCCTTAATTATCTATTGACATTTAGCATGTATCATTTCTGTGCATTTGTACATATATATGCATGTGTAAAAAGTTATCTTGTACATAAATTAATACATTAACAAATATATATTCTATGACTCGATTTTTTCACTTGATTTTATACATGCACACACACACACACACACACACACAGGTTGAATATCTCTTATCCAAAAGGCTTGAGACTGAAAATGTTTCCATTTTTTAAATTTTGGCATAACTGCATTACAGGTTATGAATGAGATAGGATCTGTAGGTTTGTTCTTAAGTTGAATTTGTATGTAAGTTGGAACAGCTTCATTTACCTACTACCTGTACTGTACTAGCCTCCATGCGCACCAGTTGTATATAAGTCAGATGTTTTTTTTTTTTTTGCAGTTTTTGGCCGGGGCTGGGTATGAACCTGCCACCTCCGGCATATGGGGCCGGCGCCCTACTCTTGAGCCACGGGCACCACTCAAGTCAGATGTTTGTAACTCAGAACTACCTGTCTATACTTAACAGTTGAGCACCCCAAATCTGAAAATCCAAAATGCTCCAATGACCATTTCTTTTGGGTGTCATGTTGGTGCTCAAAGTTTTGGATTTTGGAGCATTTGGATTTCTGGATGACAATGGGAAAGATCATATATAACAATAACAGTGTGTGTATATATATATCCTCTTTCTTTTCAAATTCTGCGTAATATTCCAGAGTATGGATGAGTCCCATTTTAATTGTACCCCTACATTTGGAAACTTAGGTGGTTTTAGCTTTGGGGGTTTTGTTGTCTTTTTGAGACAGGGTCTTGCTCTGTTGCCAAGTCGAGTGCAGTGGCATTGTCATAGCTCACTGCAATCTCAAACTCCTGGACTCCAGTGATCCTCCTGTCTCAGACTCCTGAGTAGCTGGGACTAGAGGAACCTGCTAAGGTCTGGCTAATTTTTCTATTTTTTGTAGAGATGAGGGTCTTGCTTTTGCTTAGGCTGGTGTGGAACTCCTGGCCTCAAGCAGTCCTCCCACCTTGGCCTGTCAGAGTGCTAGGATTTCTATGCCTGGCCTGTTTTACATTCTTTTAATTTACAATGTTCCAGAAATTTTTGTACATATATCTTAGTACACATTTTTTAGTACTCTTGTGAGCACTTGAAAAATACACTAAATAGTATATATATTTAAAATTTTGATAATGTCTTTTTTTTTTTTTTTGCTGCTTAGCTGCATGCATGCTCCCGGGAAGGGCCTGTCCCAGTCGGCTTTGCCCTATCCCCGCACTGTTCCCACTTGGCTGAAGTTAACGTCTGATGACGTGAAGGAGCAGATTTACAAACTGGCTAAGAAGGGCCTGACTCCCTCATAGATCTGTGTGATCCTGAGAGATTCACATGACGTTGCTCAAGTACATTTTTGTGACAGGCAATAAAATCTTGAGAATCCTTAAGTCTAAAGGACTTGCTCCTCATCTTCCTGACGATCTCTACCATTTAATTAAGAAAGCGGTCGCTGTTCGAAAGCATCTTGAGAGGAATAGAAAGGATAAGGATGCTAAATTCCGTCTGATTCTGATAGCGAGCCGAATTCATCGATTGGCTCGGTATTACAAGACCAAGTGAGTTCTTCCTCCCAATTGGAAATATGAGTCTTCCACGGCCTCTGCTCTGGTTGCATAAATTTGTCTGTGAACTCAAAACAATAAAATCATTCTTTAACTAAAAGCAAATATAAATAAATAAATAAAATTTTGACAATGTCAATTTTTTTTTGGCTTTCAAAAAGGCCCTGCGGTAGGTGTGGTGGTGCACACCCGTAGTTCCAGCTACTTAGGGTGCTGAGAAGGGACGATCGTTTGAACCTGGGAGCTTGAGTCCAGCCTGGGCAACAGACTTTTAAAAAATATATGAGGTAGCTTCATCCTACTTACATATATTGGGTATGTTTCTTTAACTTGTTATAATTTGATGAACAAAAATGTTTCATTTTTGTCTTTATTCAATCATAACTGTGTACACTGATGCATTCATGGGGTTCAGTGTACTGATTCGATATACAATGTGAAATGCTTACATTGAACTGATTAACACATCCATCACAATTATACTCTCTTCTTAAGTTTTGAAAGGTACCATTGCATCATGCACATTAGGTGAGGTCCCCCCAAATACCTCCCTCCTCCCGCCTCCCTTCCCCCTCTCTTCTTCTCTTCTTCTTTCTGGACTATAGTTAAATTTTACCATTTGTAGGAATGTGTAGGTGATTGATTTCATAGTACTATTGAGTACACTGGATTCTTTTTCTCCATTCTTGAGATACTTTACTAACAAGAATATGTTGCAGCTTCATCCAGGTAAACATAAAAGATGTAAAGTCTCCACCTTTTCTTATGGCTGCATAGTATTTCACGGTGTACATATATCACAATTTGTTAATCCATACATGGGTTGATGGGCACTTGGGCTGTTTCCATGTCTTGGTAATTATGAAAAATGTTTCATTTTAATTTACATTTCTCTGCTCACAAGAGAGGCTTTAGTATTTTGTCTTTTGTGAATTTCTTATATCATTTGTCCATTTTTCTTCAGTTATATTTTGCTGATTCATAGGAGCACCTTATATATATATCTATATATATATATTTTGTAGAGACAGAGTCTCACTTTATTGCCCTTGGTAGAGTGCCCTGGCATCACACAGCTCACAGCAATCTCCAACTCCTGGGCTTAGGTGATTGTCTTGCCTCAGCCTCCCGAGTAGCTGGGACTACAGGCGCCCGCCACAACGCCCGGGTATTTTTTTGTTTTGCAGTTCGGCCGAGGCCAGGTTTGAACCCGCCACCTTCGGTATATGGGGCCAGCGCCCTACTCGCTGAGCCATAGGTACCTCCCAGGAGCACCTTGTATTTTAATTATTTTAATCATAACACATGTGGCAAATAATTTTCTCTAAACTTTTATAGTAGCTTCTGCAGGGTAGAGTAGACATATCTATCAATCTATGGGGATTTCAACAGATTAATTTTTGAATAACAGTCATCACTAGAGTTTTCAATTGTTTCTTTTAGGTACATAATATACCTCCCATTTTAAAGTGTTATGCTTTTTGAAAAAAGTATCTATTCTTAGTTTGCTATTATAAACAGGATCTTTTCTCTGTTTCAGTTTGGGCTGGTTACAGCTGATATATAATACAGCTATATTAATTTTGCATCTATCCACTTTTGCTTGAGAAAACTCATCTTAAGAATTAGAATTTTCATTTGTTTGTTGACCTATGGCTTTGTGTTTACAGTTAAATTTTCTGCTTTGTCTCTGAGTATAATAATTCCACTTATCATGTGCCTTTTGGACACGACTGATGTTGAAAGATGCAACTACAGGCAAAATAAGAACCAGCTTAAACACAACTTGATGCAAATCTTAATTGTAATGTTCTGAATTAGACGTTATATGAACTATCTACCATATTCTCCCAGTTTCCAATCTTTGATGAAGGATTCTTCCCTATATATGCTTCCCAAATGTGAGTCACCCGCCATATGCCATTCCTAATGTCTGCCAAAAGACTGTTATAAAGTCCTGTTGGCCCTCTGAACCTGGGTATCATCAATCAGAATTTGTACACCTCACTTTCTTCAGATTGCAATAGTCAAACCAAAATGTTAGATTTCGGCAACTCCCTGTAGGAATATGGGAAGTCTTCAAAACACCAACTAAATTCAAATGATTTAATTAAAGCTGGATGCAGTGGCACATGCCTTTAGCTACTTGAGAGGCTGAGGCAGGCAGAACTTTAGAGCCTGCCAGTTCCAGGCCCCAGTGCATTGAGTGTGCCTGTGAATAGGCACTGCTCTCCAGTATGGGCAACACAGTGAGACCTCATTTCTAAAAAACTAAATTAAAATAAAATGATTTAATTAAATGTTGACATTGTACAAAAGAACTTAGGTACCTAGATAATCACTGATCTCAGTTTTTATAAATTATTTATGAGATAAAACTCTATACAGGTGTAGTAGTTTAATTACTGGAAGAGTGACTCTCATTCTTTGTTTTTCTATAGGCCAAGAATTCCTGAATGGGGCGGTGCTTGTGGCTCAAAGGGATAGGGCACAGACCCCATATGCTGGAAGTGGCGGGTTCAAGCCCAGCCCTGGCCAAAAACTGAAAAAAAAAAAAAAAAAAGAATTCATGAATTACTTTAAGCTACTTAATGAAACTATTAAGTAGCCAGTTAAAATCCATTTGAAATATAAACACATGCTATATGTACATTAGGATGGAATGCCAATATTTCATAGAATGCCAATATTTCACTTTTGAGACAGTCAAGCCTGCTATTGGTATGTTTATATATATATGTCATAAGAACTCTATTGAATTATCTTCTGGCATGAGAATATAATATTTATTTGCCTCTCTGGGTCTACATATATCTCAATAAGCCACTACCTTTAATAAAATAAATGTGAATTATTAATCTCTATTGCTACTAATGATGACTAGTTTATTGAAAAAAAAAAAGAAATCTGGTGAAATATTTCTGATGATCAGGCATGGTGGCTCATACCTATAATCCTAGAACTCTGGGAGCCTGAGGCAGGTGGATTGCTTGAGCTCAGGAGTTCGAGACAAGCTGAGCCAGAGCTAGACCCTGTCTGCACTAAAAGTAGAAAAACTACCTGGGTGTTGTGGCTGGTGCCTGGAGTCCCAGCTACTCGGGGAGCTGAAGCAAGAGGACAGCCCAAGAGTTTAAGGATGCTGTGAACTAAGAGTTTAAGAGTTTAAGGATGCTGTGAACTAAGATGCCACAGCACTCTAGCCTCAGGCAACAGAGTGAGTCTTTGTCTCAGAAAAAAAAAAAAAAGAAATTTGGTGAAACATTTAAATTAATATAAGAATGGAACCAGGGAATTCAGGTTAAAGAAAAAAAAATGTGTGAACTTCTAAAAAATGTTTATATCATTAAACAATATAGAATATATATTAAAGTTAAATTGTCAGCTAACTTTTCTCAAAATACATAATATAGACATTGAAACAGCAAGCCAGTGTATTTATATAGCGATTATTCTGTAATGATTTTCAGCCTTCACTTATAAGGGCAAGTTTCAAATTTCAAACAACTTTTATTTTTCTCTAGGTATAATTTCTATATGCATAGTAATAAATATATATAGGAGATGAAAAATTGTGTAGCGAATCTTTTGACATGTATCTTTGTTACACAGACCTGAGCTCCTCAAAAGTGTTAGGAGGCATGAAGGGTAGTCTGTAGTTAATGGTGCAATAAATCTGATAAGTTTTTTAACAACTTCTTTTTTTTTTTTTTCAGTTTTTGATCTTCTAAAGTTAAATTACTTTCAAACATGATATGCTATACCCAGCAAGGATATACCAATGTTTTAACAACAAATTAAAAAAGGAGTAAGAATATTAAATATGATTTTACAGTTCTTAGTGTTAGATGGCAGAATGTCAAATTCCTTTGTGATACCGCCCATCTCATCAGGGACAAGATGTGGAAGAACTGAAGCCACTTAAGTTTCATTGATTAAAACAAAGAGAATGCAGCCATATATATACATATATATATGTGTGTGTATATAGATAGATAGATAGATAACATTTTCACAATAAAATCTAACTTGGTTTAGGCTGGGTGTGGTGGTTCACGCCTATAATCCTAGCACTCTGGGAGGCCCAGGCGTGTGGATTGCCTGAGCTCATGGGTTCAATACCAGTCTGAGCAAGACAAAGGCCCTGTCTCTAAAAATAGATGAGCATTGTCTCAGGCACCTGTAGTTCTAGCTACTTGGGAGGCTGAGGCAAGAGAATCACTTAAGCCCAAGAGTTTGAAGTTGCTGTGAGCTAAGACGCCAGAACACTCTACTGAGGGCAACAAAGTGAGACTCTGTCTCAAAAAAAAAAAAAAAAAGAAACAAAAAATCTAACTTGGTTTAAAGTACAGCTAATTCTACTAAGATCATATTATATACTTTGATCAAGAGACACTATTTCCTAAGAACATTAGGATTTCTTTATTCCATAGTGATCCTAGGTGATTTTGATTTTTTTTTTTTTGAAACAGAGTCTCACCCTGTGGCCCTGGGTAGAGTGCCATGGCGTCATCATAGCTCAAAGCAATCTCAGATTCCTGGGTTTGATAATCCTCTTTCTTCCCTAGTACCTGGGATTACAGGTGCCTACCACAATTCCTGGCTAGTTTTTCTATTTTTTAGTAGAGATGGGGTCTCGCTCTTGCTCAGGCTGGTCTTGAACTTCTGAGCTCAAGTAATCCACCTGCCTCTGCCTCCGCTTCCCAGAGTGTTAGGATTATGGGTGTGAGCCACCACGCCTGGCCTTGATTTTGATATTTTATTAATCTATTTTCATAAGACTGATAAAAAATGTCTTTAGGAGAAAACAGAGATACTCTCTACCTCTGAAAGGAAACTGTATAATTATTTGTTAGCTACGGAAATAATTCCAGTCCTTTAGAAAAAAAAAAGCCACCTTCTGTGGCAAACTGGCACATACTGTGATTTTTTGATTAGTTGTATGTTTTGGGGACTAAATATAAATTTAATCTAATAATTCAAATCTAATAGTTGGATTTCACATGACAGAAAATCTCACCAACTTGTCAAAACACTACATTCTCACATAGTCATTGTAAGACCAAATATTCATAAAGGTCAAAGAGCAGTGAATGTATTTCTCTAATTATTTTACTTTATGATGTTTGATTTTCTTTTTTTTTTTTTTTTTTTGAGACAGAGCCTCAAGCTGTCACCCTGGATAGAGAGCTGTGGCATCACAGCTCACAGCAACCTCCAATTCCTGGGCTCAAGTGAGTCTCAAGTCTCCTGCCTCCGCCTCCCAAGTAGCTGGGACTACAGGTGCCCGCCACAACTCCCGGCCAAATTGCAGCAGTCATTGTTCTTTGGCGGGCCGGCCTGGATTCGAACTGCCAGCTCAGGTGTACGTGGCTGGCGCCTTAGCCCGTTGAGCCACAGGCGCCCAGCCATGACGTTTGATTTTCAATGAAAAGTCTTCTCATCTAATTTCCTTTAGAAATACTCAACTATGTTCTATACTTCTCAGCAATGTCTTTTTAACATGAAATTTAAATATGAAGCTATTGTTTAATTCATTCATGTTCAATATGCCAGATCAGAGAAAAATGTCTGCATTTTCAAGACCTTTTGCCAGAGTTACATATTTTAAAATTAAAAAGTACAAAGACATATTTTATCCTAGAAAATTCATTGCTTCTGAGTTGGTATATCACAATATGGCACGTTTTCTAGAAGAAGGTCTTTCCTAGGGACCAATTCTGAAAGAAAAACAAAAACAGAAAATACTTAACATTATCAAAATTAGAGTTAAATGCAAGTATACTCATTTCCCTCTAAAATTTGTAACAGTAAAATATCTAGTTTTAAGGTAAATCTCCCAGGGATATTTTATTTCAGTTGACATCTAAGGTGGAGTCTTTGATTCTAAATGAAAACAGTTAGCAGGATTCTCATTTTAAATTATATAAAAACATAAACTGATAGCTACAGAAATATCATATCCATATCTATATAGATATATATAGATCTATATATTGATATATATCAATATATGTTTTTATACATTAACTCTTTACCATTTATTTATTAAATATAACCAATTGAATAACTGAATAACATTCATCTAAAACTTACATTATTGGCCATCTAATTACCAATTACTGATAGTTAAAACAATGGGAAAATTTGTTTATATATAAGTCTACTATAGAAAAAAACAAGCCTACTTTCCTAAAGATTCCAAACTTTATAGATCAATAGTTCTTAATCAAAGATGGTTTAGGTTGTTATACCAAATGGCGAATGCTACTGGAATTTAGTGGGCGCAGGAGCAGGGATGCCAAACTTCTTGCAATGTGTGGGACAGTCTGGCACAGTGAAGAACTGTCCTGTCCAAAATGCCAATGGTACTTCCACTGAGAAACACATTAAACAGCAACCAAAAACCGTTAAGTCCCTGGGAAGACAACTGCTGGAGTCAAGTTAAAGCTCTTTGCGGTAACCAAAACAGCATTCCCCTGGTATAAAAACAGATACATATGCCAAAGGAACAGAATAGAGAACCCAGAAATAAATCCACACATCTCTAGTGGACTAATCTTTAACAAAGGTGCCAAGAACACACAGTGGGAAAAAGACAGTTTCTTCAACAAATGGTGCTGGAGAAACTGGATATCCATAGGCAGAAGAGTAAAACTAGACATTTATCTCTCACCATATACAAAAATCAAATAAAAATGGATTAAAGACTTAAAACTCAGAGATTTAACTACTAAAAGAAAACATTGGGGAAACACTGTCAGGATGTTGGTCTAGGCCAAGACTTCTTGAGTTATATCCTCAACGCACAGGCAACTGAAGCAAAATTGGACAAATGGGATCACATCAAATAAAAAAGCATCTGCATGGCAAAGGAAACAGTGAACAAAATGAAGAGACACCCACAGAATGGGAGAAAATAGTGACAAACTAACCATCTGACAAGGGATTAATAACTACAATATATAAGGAGCTCTAACAACTCAACAGGAAAAAAATAAAATAATCAAACAAATGGGCAAAACCTGAAAAGACATTTCTACAAATGGCCAATAGGCACATGAGAAAAATGTTTAACATTTTTCAACATTATTCATCAGAGAAATGCAAAGTCAAAACTACAATGAGATATCATCTCACCTCAGTTAAAATGGCTTTTATCAAAGACAGGCAGTAAGGAATGCTGGCAAAGGTATGGAGAAAAGAGAACACATGTACACTGTTGGAGGAATGTATATTAGTGCGACCGCTATAGAGAACAGAAGGTTCCTCAAAAAACTAAGAACGGAACTACCATATGACCCAGCAATCCCACTGCTGGGTGTACATCCAAAGAAGGGGAATTCAGTATATTGAAAAGATATTTGCACTCCTATATTTATTCCAGTACTGTTCACAGTAGCTAAGACTTGCAATCAACTTAAGTGTCCATTAATAGATAAGTGGATAAAGAAACTGTGGTACATATACACAATGGAATGTTATATAGCCACACACACAAAAAATTAAATCCTGCCATTTGCAACAACATGAATGGAAGTGGAGAACATTATGTTAAGTAAACTAAGCCAAGCACAGAAAGTCAATTTTGGATGTTTTCACTAGTATGTTGTATCTAATTATAAAATACAATTGCTCTCATGGTTACCAGAGGCTGGGAAGCGTAGCAGAGAGGCAGGGAAAAAGGGAGATGGTTAGTGGGTGCAAAAATGAAGTTAGTCAGGGTGGCGCCTGTGGCTCAAAGGAGTAGGGCGCCGGCCCCATATGCCGGAGGTGGTGGGTTCAAACCCAACCCTGGCCAAAAACTGCAAACCCCCCCCCAAAAAAAACAAAAAATAAAGTTA
>CAUYRH010177932.1:0-48649 GCA_963574655.1 Perodicticus potto
AGTAGAAACCCCAACTGCTGTTAGGGAAAAGGGGCGAAGACTCGATCTAACTGCTTCCTGCTGGGTCGGGCGATGATAGAAGGGGGCAGTTGGGGTTTCTCCGGAGGGAGAGTGATACAGGGGTTCATGGACTGGAACCTGCACTTGTTTTTTAATGGCCGTTGCACACTGGCTTCTAAAGAGGTTTGGCCAACATACACCTCTACCAGTGACAGATAAGGTTGTCCGTTTTCCCTGCCCTCAGCAGCAAGAGTGTATTATCAAACGTTTTAGGGGGCAACTTGGCCTTCTGGGTAACAGCTTGGCCTCTGGAGCCACAAAGCCCGACCTTCATTTCTAGCTCCCTGTCCTTCTAGTTCTGTTCACCTTTGACCTAATTTTCTCACCTATAAATGGGAGCAGCATCATAAGAGTGTCAGGAGGGGAAGTATTGTTTTGTCAATCCAGTAGGTGAAATACTGAATTCCAATGTACAGTAGGTTTTTTTTTTTTTTTGTAGAGACAGAGTCTCATTCTATCATCCTCTGTAGAGTGCTGTAGAGTCATAGCTCACAGCAACCTCCAGCTCTTGGGCTTAGGCAGTTCTCTTGCCTCAGCCTCCCGAGTAGCTGGGATTACAGGCACCTGTCACAACGCCCGGCTACTTTTTGATGCAGTTTGGCTGGGGCCGGGTTTGAACCCGCAGCCCTTAGTATTATGGGGCCGGCGCCCTACTCGCCGCCCTCCAATGTACAGTAGTTTTAATTTGCATTTTTTTGTTATTGGGGAGACAGAATGTCGTATTGTATGTTTGAGCAGTTTATATTTCATCTCTTTATCCTGCTACTTCCCTTTTACTTCACCTCCTTCTTCCTCCCAAACACAGGCAAGGTCTTTGTACTGGCCCCTTCCTCTGCCTGGGATGGTCTTCCCTGACTGCCCACTTCCTCTCCCGGGTCTGTGCTTAGACATTTCTCCTCATCCAGGCTTCTTTAGACAACCCCATTTAAAGTTGTGAGCCACCTGTTTCTCCTCATGACACTTATCTTTGAACCTACTATGAAATTCTCTTATGTTTAGTGTTTGCTTTTTGCTTTATCTCACTGGATGTTGAGTTCCTGGTTGTAAGGGATATGGATAGTCCTCGGTCTGACCACTCACATGTGCCAAGCACCGACCCTGGCTCAGTGAGTGAACTCAGTAAATGTGCTGTGTGTGAACTAGCTGCTGATTCATCTATGCTTTTTATTGGGTTGTTGCAATTTTTATTAATTTGATTATATTCAATTTGAAATATTAAGGAAAACAGTCCTTGGTGTACATTTTAAGCTTCTCTTTCCAGCCTTTGGACTTTATTGTATTTTTCCAATCAGAGATATTTGATTATTTTTCTGTCAGGTTTGTCAGTTTCCCATTTTTTTTCTTTTATGTTTGTAGATTTTATATCTTACCTAGGTATTTTTTACTTTTAAGATTATAAAAAAATTTTCTGCACATTTTTTCAGTACTTTTTTGTTTTATATTTTTATGTATGAAACTTTGCTGTGTTTGGAATTTATTTCGGTATCATGTGCTTTATTTTTGTCTCTGGCTACCCCTTGTCCCTGTGTCACAGTTGTGTGGATGTCCCATTTACAGATGGAGACTCGCGGCTCATAGAAGAAGAGCTCCCACCCGAGGTCTCTTAGCAGCAGATGTCCTTGCCTGCTGCACGCTCCTCTCTCTTAGCTCTGTGGATGTTGCGCCATGAATCTGTAGCATTTATTGTTGTTTGACTTTTCGTCTTTTTGGCGGGAGTCCAGCACCTCTAATTGTCTCCTGTCCACGGCTGTTTTTCTTCCTTGATCTCGCACACAGACTCTGTGTTGTCCCTCCTGTTCCTTCCCTGCGGACAAGGCTCTCCGTGTTCTCCTTCGGGGTTTTTCCAAGTGGTGGAGATGTCTCCTTTTGCTCGCTCCTGCAGGGCTGTACCTCAGGTTGTGGTTTGCCTCTTACTTCGTTCTCCTTCCATCCCATCTTCAGGTCCTTGCCGCCTGCTCTTTGGGATGCCCTAGGGTTCTCAAATTTGAACTCAGACAGGTCATGGTTCTATCCCTGACTCTACTGTTTTACTCCTGTGATGCCTGACCTCAGATTGCTCTTCATGCAAATGGGAGAGTTCTCCACATAGGGTTGTGGTGAGGGTCAGAGTATGGGTCTATGTCATAAGAGCAAATGCCTCTCAGGAGCCAGAATGGGGTAGGAGGCAATAGGGAGTTGTGGGAACGAGGGTAACATGGGGAGTGCTCTTTGGCTATGTTGGATACTGGCCCAGCCTTGCCACATTTGCTAATTCATAAAGATTTTTATGTGATGTCCCTTGAATTATAAAGGTCAGAAGTGCATTCATATTCTCATAGGCATTGTGTGGGATAAACAGGGCTCATTCCAGAGGCTGACACATCTTTAAGTTGTCACTTTGCAATCAGTATATGGAATCCTGAGCCTACTGCTTGGTTCCAATCCAGCTTTCAATTTGCAGGGACTGCTATTTGGATTTTAGCTGGTGCTTTTGGGCTTCTAGTTGGTCAGGCAACATACTGATCTCACTAGACTTTGGGTCAGCTTCATTCCCACTTGTTATTTCTGGTACTTAGAATGCCTGAAAGTTCTTCTTCTGGTCCATGTGGTACGGTGTGTCCTTTACCTAGAGAATAGGAAGCTGGGATTTCACTGTGAATATGTTGTGGGACCTGGACGAAAGGACCTGCCTGCCCAGCTGTTCCTGCGCAGGAGTCCCCCTCCCTGATGGGTTCAGCCAGGATGTTTGTGAAGGAGCGCACCTTGCAGGGCGGTTCATACCATAAGGATTTCTTACCCAGTGGTAGACACAGTGCTGGAGGCTGTTGGCTGGCCCTTACCAGGGACCCCATGAGGAGCCAGCTCCTGGGTTCTGCTGGAATTGGGGAGGTACTTTTAGTATCCGTCTGTGCTGTGGTTAATACTCTAAACTCTTCCTCTTGTGAAGAGCACGTCTTTTGGGTATATGTGAGTCATAAGGTAAGGAGCTGGCCACTTCTTGAGCTGTTATTGTGCTTGGCATTTTGATACAAACACTAATACAGCAGCTTAACTTTTATGTGCTCTTGGCGTGTGGCGTGTGCCCTCTTCCACTTTTCATGTTGTCTCGGCATCAGCATCTATACAGGAGGGATCCTAGGCTCCAACAGGTGAAGAGGAGTGGGCTTGCCTGAGGCTGCACAGCTGGTGGGGAGCAAGTTGCTTTCCCATCTGCCTCCCTGCCTGCCATGGACTTGAGGGAGGCTTCCAGCTGCTGCACCATCCTCCCTGTCTGAGGTTAGCATCCTTCCTCACAAGCCCCAGATGAGAACACACCCTTCTTCTGTGCTGTCATCTCTACGGCAATCTGAAATTTCCAGTGAGGGTGGTAGACACCACTGCCAGTAGAAAACAGAGGTGGAGTTATTGTCCCTGCTTTACAGACAAGGAGATAGAGCTCAGAGAGGATAACTCGCTTTATGAAGCTTCTCTGCATCTGAAGCTGTTCATGAAAAGGATTGTGTGCTGAGAATGAGGATCACAGTCCCTAGAGCCTCCTCCAATGACTAGGGCCTCCTTCTACCTCATGGCCCCCACTGGAGGGTGTGGGCCTGGCCAGGGGCTCCAGCCTGTTAGACTTGTAGCGCACCCTGCAGTTGATGAAGTGACTATGGCGTCAATGGTGCACAGTTCCACACCTCCCGGTACCTGTGGGAATTAGAGTGAAGCTCTAGGCTTGCCTTGGTTCAAGAAAATTATGTAGGAGGAATACTAACGTGCAAATGCTTTGAGCAGATTACCTGCAATGTGACTGAACTCTTGACACCTTCCCCACCCCCAGCAGAGAGTCAGGGCTGGGACAGCCACAGCCTGTGTTGGAGTGTGACCAATCCTTAGTTCTTGCCCCTAGCTGGATGGTTTTAGACACGTTATTTAATGGAGAGACAGGCAATACGTTAAATAAATGAAAAAAACACTAGCAATAATGATGGCGTCTGGATTATAGATCTGCAGGTACTTCTCACCTGGGCTTTGAGGAGCTGTACTCTGAGGCAGGGACCTCTTCTGTCCCAGAGCACCTCCGAGGACTCATGCCTGCACACCCACTCCTATGTGCAGAGCAATTCTGGACATAAGATTTTACTATTCAGGGATCCAAACAGAGAGAAGTTAGCGACTGAGTCCAACTCTCTCTGAGTCCTTGCCCCTTGACTTTGTCTCAGATAACATCATCTTTCCGAGCCTTTGTTTTCTCTGTAACACTCTTGTCAGAGTTGGAGTGTGCCACAGTAGCAGCTGTGGAAGTAGACACAGCCATGACGGCTAACCTGAGGGAGGGTTGTGTGTGTCCAGGCATGTTCCCTGCAGCCCCTGACCTGTCCTCACATGGACAAGGAAGCCGAGACACAGAGAAGTTGTTTGGCCAATTATCACGATAATAAATTGCTATTGCACTTTATATTGTTTATATTGTCGCCCTACCTAGGGCGACAGAGTGAGACTCTGTCTTCAGACAAATAAACAAAAAAACCAACTGATTTTGAGGTTACTAATATTTGTTTAAAGTATTATGTTCAGTTTCTCCAGCTGACATGTTATGTTCTGAACATCTTTTCCCTCTAGTCTCAGAAGGAAAATTATGTCTCACAGATAATTTATATTTTCTTAAATGCTGTGCTTTGTTTTTTATTATTTTTATTTTTTATATGATTAAGAGATATAATCTACAGAATTGGAAATTATAGCTTTTTAAAAGTACTGAGAAACCTTAGCCCTGTTATAATTATTCTGCAAACCTTTTAAGTATTCTGTACTTAGTACAACTAGATGAATAGCTCTGATAGATTGGGAAATATAGAGGCTCATTTGTAAGCCTCGATTTTTTTGCCTGTGTTTCCCACCCACTCACTCACTCTGTCCCTCTGGTCTCAGAGTGGTTTTCTCCCCTGGGTTCATGGGAATTGGGAAGGACACTGTTTGATTCATTCTGGGGAAATACTAGGGATTTTGAAAAAGACAAATTGGGCCAGTTGTTTCACTCACTTCCTGTTGTCTGATCAAAAGTTTGCTGAAGAAACAAGAGGAACTGAGAGCTGCTGTCAGGCAGTGGGCACTTCCATGGTGCTGACCCTGGTGTCCAGCTGTGCCCTGGTTCTCAGTGCAGCCAGTCAAGTCACTGTGACCTCGGGTCTCCTTAGAAGTCCCTGGTACTGTCTGAGTTGCAGAAGGTCCACTCAAGAGCCTGACCATTTGGAGCAGAGCTGTGTACTCAGGGGAACAAAGGCAGCTTGTAGATGCTGGATAAGACTGCAGATGAAATCTTGACTGGCTCCCGGGGATTTGTGTCCCGTCTGGGTCTGCCAGTCAATGTCATTTCTCAACCCCAGGATCTCAGCAGGCGTGAGAAGAGAGAGGCCTGCTGCTTGCAAGCAGGAGTCATTCCCCTCCAGTCAGCAGGGCAGACAGGGCGCTCCTGGGTAGCTGTACTCACTGATAGGAAAGTGACTCTTAGAGAAAAGGCACAGATTCCTGGTGAATAAAGTGAAAGAGGTAGGGAATGAACATTTGCTCAGTTCAGAACAGCCAAGTTTTATTAGTCTGTGCATAAGTTGAGTTTTGTGCTGTGAATACAGATTAAAAACCCAGCCATGGTTGTGAGCTGTCAGCATTGGGTAGGGTAGAGAAGCAAGAACCAGGAATGGGTGAAGCTTGGGCAGGTATTCTGGGCAGAACAGAAGCAGGTGCAAAGGCAAGGCAGGGAAGGGGCGAGAATCACATGGAGCCTTGATTCTCAGGTGGAAAGTAGGGTAGAGATTGTGGACAAGAGGCTGGGCAGGGCTGGGCCCCCACTGGGAAGGGTGGCTGTGTGGAATGGTGGTTTAGTGCTGGGGCACTAGAGTTCAGATGTGTTCTCTGCTGTCCATTGCTGTATAATTGTGGGCAATCACTGGACTTCTCTGAAGGCCAAACTTCCATGTCTGTGAAGAAGGGGCTAGGTAGCGGGTAGTGTTTAGGTTCTAGAAGGAACCTAGGTAGTCAGAATTACTTTTGAAAAGTCCTTAAAGAAGAACCCATAAGGTAGAGTAGTATTGGGTCTGTGGTGATGGCTTCACCCACCAGCGCTGGAGTCCCGCTGAGACTGGTCTGCTGTGAGGGTGGCTCTTGAGTCCTCACAGAGACTGGCAAATAGACTGAGACCCCCAGGCACTCTGCCTCACTTGCTTACCTGCAGGCTTTATCCCTGAGAATCCAGCCCCATAGCAGCTGGCTTCCCAGGAGATGGTTAGTCTCATCTCGTGGGTGGGGCGTGTTCAGGCTCTGCTTGTGGGAGGGAAGCCTGGTGTCAGGGAACTCTGGGGAAGGACGAGCAGTCCAGGAAAGGCTTTGCACAGCACACAGCACGGTGCCCGGTCCAGGTGAGTGGGAAGCCACTGTTAAGTTTAAAACAAGGGAGTCCCCAAAACCACACTTGGGAGTCTGGTTCTATACCGAGCACAGTGGGACTGTGTCTTGCAGGAGAATAACATGGCCAGGTCTGTGTTTCCTTTTGTTATTTATTTTTAGGTTATTTACTACATGCCCTTGTTTAAAGTGAAAAGGAACTGAAGAATGTACGTGAAAAATTTCCTTCCTACCTACCTTTTGTCTGTCTCCTAACAGACAACCAAGTTACTAGTCTCTTTTGTATTCCCTCAGAGATATCCTATGTGTGTAGATGCAAATACTTATTAATCTATAGCACCAGCTGTACACAGTACATACCCCTTTTAATGCCAGTTACCCTGTGCACGCTGTTCTGCAATTCGCTCTCATTCACTCAACACAGTGACTATAGAGAGCACAGTAGCATATAGAGAGCTTCACTTGTTTATTTTTTTTTTTTTGAAACAGTCTTACTATGTTACCCTTGGTAGAGTGCTATGGCATCACAGCTCACAGCAACCTCAAACTCTTGGGCTTAAGCGATTCTCTTGCCTCACCCTCCCAAGTAGCTGGGACTACAGGTACCTGCCACAATTTTTTTTGGTTGTAGTTGTCATTATTCTTTGGTGGGCCCGGGCTGGGTTTGAACCTGCCAGCCCTGGTGTATGTAGCTGGTGCTCTAGCTGCTGAGGTACAGGCACCGAGCTGAGAGCTTCACTCTTTTAGATGGATGGATACCAGTCATTGCCTGGGTGTTGGGTCATTTATTTACTTTTAACTTGTCCCTACTGATGGACATTTACTTCAACTCTGTCTACAACAAATGTGCTGTACTGTTGGCTTGGCTAGGTCAGAGATTTTGTGCATTTTATAGCCTATTTCCAAATTGGACTCCACAGAGGTGGTACCGGTCTCTCTCCCCTTGAGGAATATACTAATTAGTTATATATTTTTAGAAAGTCCCTTTGGGGAGGCCATTTGGAGGATGGAGTTTATAAGGCCAAGTCTGCGCTGAAGCAGCCCATGAGGGAGCAGCAGGCAGGAGTCTTCCACGAGCTATCAGGTCAGAGCAGGAACAGGGATGGTTTAAGAGGCGAGCTGGCGATTCGGTAGATACAGTGTATCAGATGAGCTGAGTCGATTTTAGGTAATCTGTCATGTTCATGATAGATCATGGAGCCAGTGTCCCCGCCTTGGCTGCTATAGCATTGGCCACAGACAGACCTTGGCCCTGTCTCCCAGTGACCTGACAGGGAGATGCTGCTGCTGCCATGTGTGTAGCCATGCCCACCCCTTGTGTCCTCAGATGATGGTGTGGTAGGAGCTGGGGAGGCAAGGAGTCAGGGCGTGCCTCAGCCTGCCTGAAGTCAGAGAGGCTTCAGCAGGTCAACAATGACCAGGAGACCAGGAGTGGGAAGAATTCCTCGGCTGTGAAGTGAGGAGCTCTGCTTTCTAGCCCACTTTGGTGCCAGCTGGCTTGCGGTCTAGAATAAGTAACCCTGTATCTCTGGGTCTCCTTCTTTTCCTCTGGAGATTAAGTAAGTTGACCTAGTGCACGCAGTGTGCCCACAAAAAGAAAGAGAAAAAGTCCTCCCCCTTTCTTACACTCCCTCCATCCAGTGACCCTGCATGGGGCATTCTTTTAAACTCAAAATGTAATTACTATTCATTTCAATGGGGAAAATGTTAATTATATTCCTGAACTACCAAAGTCATATCTTTTTTTTTTTTTTTTTTTTTTGGCCAGGGCTGGGTTTGAACCTACCACCTTCGGCATATGGAGCCAGTGCCCTACTCCTTTGTGCCACAGGAGCCCACCCCAAAGTCCTATATTTGGTTGTCGTTGAAATGACTCCAAATCCTACTAAAAAGGACACAGTCACTTTCGCTGAGTAACGTTAGCGTTCCTGATATGACTTAACAACATGCTCCCTTCACTGACTTCACTTCTGGGATCTGTCTGTGTGCAGCGATGCTCACAAGCGCACACTTGCATGCACACGCACACACACCCCTCAGCGTCCGCATCTCAGGGCCTTGGATCAGCTTCCCAGAAGGAACCTCCCAGACAGATCAGAAAGGAGGAGGGAGGACACAGCCATGCATGGAATGCTCCGGAGTGAACCACGGTGCTGTGAGGAGAAGCCACGGTTGGCTTCCGGCCCTTCTCACACATCCTCTACTTTTTCCAGTCTTTCTTTTTTTTGTTTTTTTTGTTTTTTTTGAGACAGAGCCTCAAGTTGTCACTCTGGATAGAGTGCCGTGGCATTACAGCTCACAGCAACCTCCAATTCCTGAGCTCAAGCAAGTCTCCTGCCTCTGCCTCCCAAGTAGCTGGGACTACAGGCGCCCACCACAATGCCCAGCCATTTTTTGGTTGTAGCCATCATTGTTGTTTGGCGGGCCTGGGCTGGATTCAAACCTGCCAGCTCAGGTGTGCATGGCTGGCGCCTTAGCCCGTTGAGCCACGGCGCCGAGCCTCCAGTCTTTCTTTTTAGCAAGGACAAGTGTCTAGGCATCTGCCTAGCCTAGCATAAAACATGAGCTTTTTTCTTGCTGGAACATTTCTTCTTCTGTTGAATGGAATGGAAATGCCAGGACTGGTGCAATAGCAAGGGGTGGGTTTTGGAGTCAGATCAGCCTACACCTAACCGAACGCTGCTGCTTGTTAACTGTGCAACCCTGGGCAGGAAAGTTCTAGGAGGCCCCAGGAGGCAGCAGGAAGGAGAGCTGGATGAGGAGACTGAGGCCTTGTGTTTTGTGGGCCTCACTGTCCTCATCTCTCATGGTGGTTCTGAGGCTTCATTGAGGTCCTGTGGTTCCAAATGCCTAGCATGGGGTCCCAGAGCCAGGAGGCTTGTGGTCACCATTCACTTCATTTTGCCCATTTTTACTGTAGTGCTTTGCCTGACCTGGGGTACGGGTGACTTTCTGCAGGGTCACCACGTTTTTCCCTTTCTAACTGTGTCTCATCTTATCCCAGGGGCCCAGATCATTGATTTGATGATGCTGGTCATCGATGTGACCAAGGGGATGCAGACCCAGTCAGCGGAGTGCCTCGTGATTGGCCAGATCGCCTGCCAGAAGCTGGTCGTGGTGCTGAACAAAATAGATCTCTTAGCTGAAGGGAAGAGACAGGCCGCAATTGATAAAATGACCAAGAAAATGCAGAAGACCCTAGAGAACACCAAGTAGGTCTGCGTGGGAGGGGTGTTCATGCATGTCAGAAGGCCTCCTGTGTTCATTTCATGAATGTGGATCAGACAGGCAGACGTCACCCTCCTGCCCTAAGTGAAATCTCACCTGGCACCTGCTTATGTCAAGGGCTGCATCAGATTAGGTAGAGGCTAATATACTATTAAAAGAGGCCAGAAAATACAGGAGCATAAAGAAACTAGCAGTTGATTATCAGGTATTTCCTGACTTAAGCAGTCTAGGTTGGAGGGCGCTCTGCTCTGCGTGGTGTTGGAAACACAGACCGCTCCATCCTCCTGCCCTTGTGCTGTAGGGTGCACCCTGGTCATGCAGTGGGTTGAGGCAGGAAGTTCTGTGATTTGCCTCACAGGAAGGTTATGAAGCTCAGGGGCCGTGTGCCCACTGGGAAAGGCCTGGAAGAGCACAGACCTCTTTTCACACTTCACTTGGGGAAGACTTAGTTCTGCTTGCACACAAGCCTCTCTCGCTGCCAGAGAGGCTAGGATTGTGTTCTCTCATCATTTGCTTCGCTACAGCTTGTCAAGATGAAAATGAATTTTGGTGGATAAATGGCTGTTTATGTTGCATAGGCTTATAACTTTGGGTACGTGGATGGACAGACAGACAGATGGATGCTGCTGGAACCCAGACTAGAAAGCACCGAATCACAAAGGACCTTTGTAGCATCTCATGCCGAAGTAGGAAGTTATTAAAGAAATTTGTGTAGGGAAGTGACTGAAGGAAGTTTCCTATCAGGAGATGAAAGGAGAGAAGAGGAGATGAAAGCTGCCCTGGCAGGGAGGTCAGCAGGGAGGTGGAGGATGGAGAGGTGGTGGTGACGGAGGTTGCTGGACTGTGGTTGTTTTCTCAGGGAGAGAAGGTGGCTCTGAGTCGAGGCAGTGCCTAGGAAGCCTCTCACAGGAGAATCTACACAGTTTGTCCAGAGTGGGCAGAACGGTAGCAGTGTTGCTGGGCAGCTTGGGGAGCAGGAGCCGTGTGGGGATCATGGGACAGAAAGCCACCTGGCTGCACAGACGGCCATGGGAATGACTAATTCTGGCACATCTTCATCTGGAAATGTCCTTCTTGGCAAACATCATTGTTTTATCAATTTCTCTCTTCCTCTCTGGGCCAGTCTCTTTTGATCAATACTAAACAGCGGTCACTGGGAGACAGAGACGCTTCCTCTTTGCTATGCAGCCTGAGACAATATCCTGCTCCTTCCACCTCTCCTTCTCCTGCCTGTGGAGGGCAAGCGAGTAGAGGGTTTTGTTTCCCTGTCATAAAGATTGATGTGCCTTTCCATTTATGATTTTGTTTTTCAGATCCAACACCTGCAGCTCTCCCTCAGAATTCTCAAGTTGGTTAAATTAAAGCTCCAGCCCTGTGAATGGGCCAAATAAGTCATAAAAGATTTCCTAGCGCTGCCTTTTGTTAGCAAAATTCATCAATCTGATAAAATCGACACATTTAGATAAGTGTTGCATAAGAATTCAGACTTTGTTATTCCCAACGGAAGTGGGTATGAGACTGTAAAAAGGAAGATAAAAAATTATATCTTCTTTTTAGTGAATTTTTTGATCTCCCTGCTGTTTTATTTACTTGTTAGAAATAGGAGAATGGGTCTTTGGACTCTTGCATAAAAACCCAATACGACATCAGTATCATTCGCTACATAAATGGGGCCTTCTGGGAATGACTTAGGGTAAATTAATAGTGAAAATTTTCATTAATTAAATTTAAGGAAAATTCTCATTTGCTTTTTTAAATAACTATTGCTGCTTTATTTGTCGAAGGTCAAATTACGGACTTTATCACACCTCCAGAGGCAGTTGTTCATCTGAGGGGTCTTTTAAGCCCCTCCTCCCCTTACCCAACACCTAGAGGGCTATTGGAGAAAGGAACCTACTGTGGCCTTAATGGATTATGGTCACTGCGCCTGTGTCTAGGCTGGGCTGGATCATCTTGTAAGAAAACATGACCTTCTACCTCCGTGCAGCAAAGAATGGCTGTAAATCATTTAAAATGATTATTTCCTGTTCTTATGGTTCCTCATTAAGTAAATCCTTTGTAAATGCTGGTCCAAATGCAAAGAAACTTTCTATTTATAAAGGAAAACTTGAGACTGGTGAACTATGCACATACCAAAACCCGAAAAGTGTTTAACACATAACACTTACTTTTTTCTGTCTGAAAATTAATTGAAAAAACTACTTGGAAAACAGAGCAAAGTAGTTAAAAGAAAGAGGAGAACATCTAGAGACTTTTTTTCTCAAAATAGCAGCTACCAACATTTTGGGTGTTTTCGTTTTTGTCTTTTTAGTGTGCATAGTACTACACTCTCCTTTCCTCTACATTTTTTATTGTAAAATATAGATAATATTTATCATTGTAACCATTTAATAAGTATAAAACTCAGTACTATAAATAAATACATTCACAGTGCTGTGTGACCAACCCCACGGTCTATACCCAAAACTTTTCCATGATCCCCAACATAAACTCTCTAGCCATGAAGCAATAACTCCCCTGCCTTCCCTACTCACCAGCCTCTATTCTGCTTTTTGTCTCCTCCAATTTGCCTATTCTAGGTACCTTGTATAAGTAGAATTATATAATATTTGGCCTTCTATATCCAAATTATTTCACTTAGCATAATGTTTTCGAGGTCTGTTGATATTGTAAGCATGTGCCCGAAGTTCACTCCTTTTTATGGCTGAACAGGGTTCTGTTATGTGTCTAGACTGCCTTTAGTTTCTCTCTTCTGTTGGTGGTCACCTGGGTTGCTTCCTGTCATGGACATACAGATGTCTGTTCAAGTCTCTGCTTTCAACTCCTTTCATTGTACACTCCTGTGCACTAGGAGTGGAATTGCTGGGTCACAGGGTAGTTCTGGGTTTAACTTTCTCAGGAATTGTGATTCTTCATAGCAGCTGCACATTTCACGTTTGTAGTTACACCAACAATTGCATGAAATTCCAGTTTCTCCATTGTCTCCTTGTGCTATTTTCTGTTTTTTTTTTTTTAAATAACCATCTTAGTAGGTATGAAGTGATATCTCATTGTGGTTTTCATTTGCATTTTCCTAATGATGTTGAACAGCTCATGTTTTTTGGCCATTTGTGTGTCTTCTTTGGAGAAAAATCTGTTCAAATCCTTTGTCCATTTTTAAATTGGGTTATTTATTGTTGATGAGTTCTTTATTCTAGACATTAATCTCTTGCCACAGATAATGATTTGCAGATATTTTCTCCTATAATCTAGGTTGTCTTTTTACTTTCTCAATAGTGTCCTTTGATGTACAATAGTACATTTGATGAAATCTAATTTATCTATTTTTTCTTTTTGTTGCCTGGGCTTTTGGAGTCATGTCCATGAAATCATTGCCAAACCCAGTGTCATGAAGATTTTCTCCAGAGGTTGTTTTTTTGTTTTTAAGTATTTCATACTTGTAGCTTTTATATTTAGGTTTTTGACCCATTTTGACTTAATTTTCATTAGTGATATGAGGTAAGGGTTCAACTTCATTCTTTTGTGTGTGGATATCCAGTTGTTCCAGCACTATTTGTTGAACAGATTGTCATTTCCTCTTTTACCCTTATCAAAAATCGCTTGACCACATAAATGCAGGTTTATTTCTAGGCTTTCTATTCTATTACACTGGTCTATCTGTCTGTCCTTAGGCTAGTACCACATGGCTTTGATGACTGTAGCTTTGTAGTGAGTCTCAAAGTCAAGAGATATGAGTCCTCCATATTTGTTTGGTTGTTTGTTATTTCAAGACTGTTTTAGCTACTTAGGGCCTCTTGCCATTACATGTGAATTGAAGGATCTGCAGTTCCAGTCCTACAAAAAGGTTGTTGGAATTTCGATAGGGATTGCTTTGAATCTGTAGATTTCTTTGGGAAGTAATGACATGTTAACAGTATTACATCTTGTAATTCATGAACATGGTATGTCTATCCATTTATTTAGGTCTTCTTTAATTTCTTTCTGTAGTGTTTTGCTAAAAATAAACTAAATTGGTTATATTTATTCCCAAGTATTTACTACTTTTAGATGTTATTATAATGAAATTATTTTCTTAGTTTCCTTTTTGGGTTTTCATTGCTGATGTGTAGAAACACAACTGATTTGTGTTAATCTTATATCCTGCAACTTTGCTGAATATAGCCTCCACCTAATTGTAATCATGAAGTATTTACATTTTTGATTTCTGCCTTTTATTACTTAACATTTTATATAGCAGTTCCTCTTGTAACCATTAGTCTGTTGTTTACCTATTAGACTGGCTTAAGTTTCTCTTCTTATAAATAAATAAGCTTGGAGTGAGCATTTTCGTGTATCATTAAACTTTGGGTTTTTTGGGTTTTTTGAGGCTGAGTCTCATTCTTTTGCCCTGGGTAGAATGCCATAGTGTCATAGCTAACGGTAACCTCAAACTCTTGGGCTGAAATAATCCTCTTGCCTCAGTCTTCCAAGTATCTGGGACTGCAGGTGCCCACCACAACACCCACCTATTCTGGTTTCGGTAGAGAGGGGGTATTGCTCTTGCTCAGGCTGCTCTGAAACTTCTGAGCTCAAGCAATCCACCCACCTCAGCCTCCCAGAGTGCTGGGATTACAGGTTTGGGTCACTGTGCCCACCTAAACTTTGTTTAGATGCCCAGCTGTGAGATAACTGATCAAAGAGCCTGGATGTTTTATTAAGTCCTTTGTCGTACATTGTCACATTATTTTTCAGAAATATTCTACCATTTTACACGAGTATCAGCAGCTAACTTTATAATTTTAAAATATATTTGAAACTTCATAGAATAGAAATGATATTTTGTCTGTCTTCTTTCACAGTACAAAAATGGTGTTTTAATATTTTTAAGTTTTAATATGTGGTTCTTTAATTACTGGTGAAGTTGAGCATTTTTCCTTAAATGTATTAAATAGTTGTGCTTTTATATGTGTGAATTATGCACATATGTTTTGTCTATTTGCCTCTTGCGGTTGTAATGCTTTCTTTTTGATTTTCAGAAATGTTTAATAGTAATAGAAATATTGCTATTAATTGTTTGCCTATTATATTTGCTAAAAGTAAGTCTTAGGCATTTATTCTCTTTCCATTTTAGTTTTTTTTTAAACATACAGAAGTGTCTAATTTTTATGTAGTCAAATTCTTTGATTGTCTTTCTTTGTGATTCCTTTATCTCTGAAAGCATTTAAAATTACTCTTGCATAAACATTTATCAATGTTAACAGAAATCAAAATAGAAGATAAAAATGTACTCCCAATCTTCCCAATACATCAGATTAAAGTGTTTTTCTTCAGGATTCCTGTCAGTCTTTCCCACGTGTACATAATTTGATGTAGTTGTTATCACAACATTGATACTGTTCTGTGTTCTAGTTTTTCTGTTTATTTTTCACCAAATATTATCGTCTGATAGCATTTCTGATACATCTTTTACCCAGCCTCCTGGTTCCTTCTGCCTTCTAAATGCTTTCTGTTTTGCCTGAGGCCCTGTCCCTGAGGCCTGCCCAGGGTCCATTGTGCTCCTTCCTCTGCTTCCCTCCCTGCTGGTCGCTAGGGATTTCTCTCCTATTGAAAGGTCTCTTATGGGGTGTACATTCTGGACCACATTTGTGACTCATTCTCTCTCTCGGAGTTGCTGTTTCTTCCTTTGTAAACTGGGAGCTGTTGAGTTGAGCCTTATGAGGAAGCAGTTGACATGGGGTCTGGCACACAGTAGAAGTAGATGCTCAGTAACAATAGCTATAATACACGGAGCCTGTGCTAAGTGTTTTCCCTGCATAGTTCATTGAATCAGCTGGATCCTTATAGTTACCCCAGAGTTAGGTTTGCATCTGGCTTAAATGCTGAGAAAAATAAGACTTGATAAATGTTTATTGATTTAGAGTTTACTACTCCAAACCTAAAACTTATTTTCTGTTTGTTCATGTGTCTTTTCTAAACTTACATATTATATTTTTTTCTTTCTTTCTTCTTTTTTTTTTTATTTGAAACTGTTTTTGTGTGTTGGCAGAGGTCAGCATGTGTGCACAGTCAGCATGTATGGACGTGGTGAGCACTATGTCCTACCATGGCTGCAGGGGAGCCTGGGGGTGGCAGTGGTGCGATGGGGCAGGGTGAGCAGTGGATGCACTCTGGGCAGCTCCGGCCGGACCTGCAGAGCTGTGGGGCCGCTGTCTCTGGATGGAGCCCCTCATGCTCCTGGAACTCAGATGCCAGCCTGAACTCTATTTCCCTGGACTCCAGGGGGGCTGGGTCTCCCTTCTGTGGCCAGAAGTCCGGATTGCCTCAGTCTGCGGCATGTTTAGAACATTAAAAAGGGCAGCTTCTCTTGAGTCTGGGAAAAGTCCAGACACACAGCCCTACTTGCCTTTGTGTTTTCTTATAATACATTACCCAAAAGGATTTGGATAAAAATAATTGAATTTCCGAGAGCTTTATGGTTAATTGCTGGAATTCCCTGTGCACGTTCTTACCCTTCTCTATCCCTCTGAGCCTTGGGCTTGGGGTGTGGAAGCAGAGCCAGTCCTGGCTCATGACTGGGCTCTGGCTCAGGAGGCTTTGTGGCTGGAGTCCCCCCGGTACCCCTGAGGATAGATTTTCCTCTGACCCTTCTTTTTTTCCTAAGGCAAAGGACTGGTCTCCAGACTACTGCAGACCAGCCAGTTACTCCCTGGGCCCCCTGGAGGCCTGAGCAGGTCATTTGGCTTCTCGGAGCCCATCCCTGCTTGTGGGGTATTGAGATCATGTGGAGAGTGCCAAACCTGAGCCTGGTGTGGGGCAGGCCACAGAAATGTCTGCGTTCTTTTCCTGCCATTTCATTGCTTTCTCTCCTGTGCTGCTTTTCTTTTCTTCTTCAATGTTTTTATTTCTTCTCTTCCCTTTTCCCTCTTCTCACTGTTCCTTTTTTTTTTAAGTTTTTCTCCAGCCTTCCTTCTCCAGACTCTTTTCTCCCTTGATGTCTTGCCATTTTTGCAGTGGCAGCATGGCCTATGTTGCTCTGGAATGATTGGCAAGTGGTCTTGAGCCCTGTTTGGAAACTCCCTCCTGAACTCACATTATCTTGTCATACTAACTTTTGGGGCAACAAGTGGCTCAAGACTAAGTTGCTCTTTAGGGAACACAAGCCCCTCAGAATTGCTCCCTCTTTTAAAAAAAAAAACAAGTCTGATTTTCTTTAAGAGTTTGCTCCTACACAGGCCAGGACCTGTGGTGAGGATTCACAGACCCACTGAACCAAGCCCCTCCCTGCTGTAAGAAACTTACATTACAGTGCAGTTGTGCAGAAAAGTCTGGGAAGCGGAGGAGGTAACTGGGGGTTTGCTTGGCAGTTAAAGGCAGAGCTGAAGTGGCTCCTCAGAGCTGCACAGGGCTTCTCAGGAGCTTCTGGGGAAGGAGAATTTGCTTTTGGCTCAGGGAGTCAGGAATTTGAACTGGCCTAGAAGGGTGAGGTTCCAAATGTAGAATGCAGGTGAGGGCATGACTGCTGGGAAGGGATGGTGTCACCGGTGGTTGGCGAGTGCTGGTGTAGGCAGCTGTGGCTGCCCCAGGTCTAAGGACTGCTTATGAGTTCCTGGTGTTGCTTTTACCCATGTTAACTTATTTGGTCTGGAGACAACCCAGTAATGCAAGTCAATTTCCCCATTGGCTGAGAGGTGAAATCACTTAAGCTGGCTGTGGCAGAGAAATTACTAATGGGTTTTTTGCTGGACTCCTACCTTAGACTGCTCATCACCCGGGTGAGATTTGGATAAGCAGAGGAGGGGGAAGACGTGAGGGCAGTTGGTGTGAGGTGAGTCTGGGCAGGGCAAGGCTAGAGTTCTTTACTTTTTGACTTTGGTGTCAGGAGTTTTGGTGAGGTGAGCCAGTGTGGCGAGACAAAGGCAGAGGCTGGGGGACCGTATGCACCAGACTGGGCCCAGACATGGTCGTGGAGCAATCACACAGGGCTCCTGGGTGCAGGGAGGTGAGGAGGCCGCTGCCTGTATGTAGTGCTGCTCTAGAGGGTTCTCGAGGCTGCAGCTGGTGCCCTGCATGGGGCTGTGTACACACTTTGGAGAGCAGCTGGGTAGCCTGGGGTGACAAGGGCTGACCCAGGGTAGGACTCATTTCAGAATGAAAATCAGGATGCACTGGAGCCCAGTCCCCAAAGAAGAATTAACAAGATGCAGTGACTGACAAAAGACATTGGTGACCATGCAGTCAGATGATCAGTTCAGAGACTAGGGCAGTGCCATCTCATAGCAGAGACCAGGACGGAGGGGTTGAGAAGCAACTTGGTGGCAGAAGGCAGGATAGGACTAGAGTGCTGGCAAGGCATCTTGGCTGAGGATGCAGATTTGGGAGTGATCCTCAAGGGAGCCGTGGTGCAGGAGGAGCGGGGGACAGAGGAAGAGCTGGAGATGAGGAGCGTATGGAGTCAGCTGGTGGGTGGCCATCTGGTCAGACGCTACGGAGAGAAGTAATTGCCTTGAAGGGCATTAACTTGACCACCAGAGAGTTGCTGTTGACCTTTGGGAACTTGGATCTCTCCTGCATCTTCCCACCCTGGCCGCTGTTTGTCGTGTGCCCTCCGTGGAGCCTGGCACAGAGGAGGTGCTTAATTAGTGCCCCTCTGCATGAAAGGGGAGACAGAAACGATGTGAAAAAATCAGGCATAAGCTCTGGTGAGTATGAAGAAGGGGTTCATTTTGGAACATGAATGGAAGGAGAAACTGGGTATGAGTGAAAGTGGCCAGGTAGGGGACTGTCAAGCAAAAGGGTTTATCCCCCAAGAAAAGAGAAATCTGGGCTTGTATAAAGGCAGTGGCACAAGTCCAGAGAAGAGCCTGGAGGGGCTGGTGACAGCTGCACTGGGGCAGTCAACGTCCCAGTTGACTGGAGGCTCCTTTGGACCTAGTGTTGAGGACTGGCAGCAGCCAAGCTCCTCTTGAACTCTTCCCTTCAGTTACCTGTTTTTCAGCAGGCCCCTTCGTCCAGCTTTTCTTTGGGTGCCACAGTGGGACAGTGTGAGAAAGAAGAAGGTGGTGTTACTCAAGAGAGGGACTCACCCCACAGGGCAGGCAACAGGTCTCTGAGGCTGTACTTGGATGTGGCAAAAAGGCAATGAATCATTGAAGAAAGGTAATCTTCTTTATCTTTAAATCTCTTTTATTAAATTCAGAAAAAATATCTCAAATTGGTGCAGTTGTGTCTTAAAGGTTTCCCTCGCTTTTTAACCAGGGTCAGTGCCTTCAGCAGGTAATATTATCTAGCTAGAATTTAATAGCTTTGTTTTGTTTTCTTTGTGTTTATTTTTGTAGCTATAGTAGTAGATTTCTTATTCCCTGAGATTGGACTGTAGTTGGTTAATCAAAAAGTTGCTTAAAGCAGAGAATCATAAGATACACATTCATACCTGAAAAAAAATATATATATATATTTTTTTGAGACAGAGTCTCATTCTGGGATTGAGTGCCATGGCGTCATAGCTCACAATAATCTTAAACCCTTGATCTCAAGTGATTCTCTTGCCTCAGCCTCCAAAGTAGCTAGGACTACAGGTGTCTGCCATGATGCAGGGCAATGTTTAGAGATGAGTTCTTGCGCTTGCTCAGACTGGTCTCAAACTCTGGAGCTCATGCCATCTGCCCACCTCAGCCTCCCAGACTGCTAGGATTACAGGCGTGAGCCGCCACACCAGGCCTTACATTTTAATTTTTCATAAATGATCTGTCATAATCCATATGTTATCTTTAATTCATTTGGCCTAAGTGCAGTAAAGTAAGCTATAATCTGCATTTTCTTCTTGGTCAGAATTTACATTTTTAAAAGTTGTAATGTTGAAGTTTCATTCGCATCACCTTGGGTAGCCACTATTAGCATTTGGCCTTTTTTCTATGCAGGTGTGACACACTCTCTTTTCTGTGTGATTGCGTCTCTCAGTCGTGCCTAAGGTGGTATGGTTTCACCAGGGCTGTGGAGGGTTCTCAGTTAAAGTTCCCAGAGAAAACCTCAGTGAATGACTTTAAGTCTGTTGTGAATTTTTGAGCATCAGACTCTGCTCTAATAGTTCCCACAGGGACTCCACAGCTTTGTCCTATTTGTCACTTGCTGGAAAATGTTCTGTGGAGGCCACCTTTTCTTCTGGTAGGAGCCCAGTGATGGGGGCTCTGAGTTGTCCATTGTGGGTACACCACTCCCTAATGCAATGCATTGTTCACAGTTTCAGCTTCTTTAAAGTGAAAGAAGATTTGCCAACCCGTCTGAGTATAGAGTTTTCCTACAATCTCCTCTCAAGTCTTTTATGGTTTTCTCATCCAAACCTAATTTAATACCAGATTTTGAAGGGATTTACCTTTATCACACTTCCCAAGAGAACTAGCATTCTACTTAGCTTTCACAGAAAAAGCTGCTTTCATGTTATTTTATGACACTAAATTAAATTAAATTATCTTGTTATAGTGACACTCAGAAGTGGCATTCCCAAATTTATGACACACCCAGCATGTTTAGCATAAAGATCAGCTAGTAGAGCAGATGTGCAGGAGGCACTGGCCTCGTGAGTGTGGCCTGCGCGCCTCAGGTTGCTTCTGGGTAGGGTGGGGTGGGGAGGGGCATGTCAGGGGCCAGGCAGGAGCTCTGTGTGGGTGTGGAGAGCGTTGCCTAATGGACGTCCTTGAAGTGGCTAGTGGTGGGAAGGCTTCCACTCCACTCTACCTTTTATTTGTGATTTTCCATGTAGATAGTGATATAAAATTGTGTTTTCAAATATATTTAGGTAAGACTGTGAATTTTTTAAGAACAAAAATTGAGCAAATAATAGCTCAGGTGGTGCACAGATTTGACAAATCCTGTAATAAGGATGTGGGATGAATGGACCATGTGCAGGGGCCCTTGAGAGAGGAGGGGAGGGCAGGCAGCAGAGCAGGGATGATGTAATCTCTGACGTCATTGCTCTGAGGATTCAACTCTGTCACTGTGTCCTCCCCTCTCTGTACCTGGGCTGGCACTGGACTCCATCTCCTAGTGTTACGTTTCAAAAGACCATGGGGCCATCTATCAGAGTGGTCAGTGCAGGGGAGAGTAGGTTGGAGGTCATCCTGGGGATTCCAGCACAGTGGGAAGAACAAGGATCTGGAACGGGGCTTTTGGGAGCAGAGCAGTGAGCTTTGGGTTCCTCCCTGCTTCTGCATTTGCTCCCACATGGATCATTGGCAGTCATTTGACCTCTCTGTGCCTCAGTTTCCTCATCTCTAAAGTGATGGTGTAATCCTTGATGTCATTGCTGTGAGGGTTAAATGGAGTGCTTTGTATGAAAGTACCTAGCCAGGCGTTGTGTGCGTGGTGGTTTGCTTTACCAGTATTTGGTGAACACACGGATGACCGAGGTATGGGAACGATAGCAGTTGTTCTTCCTAATTCTGAGAGTTGTTAAGGATCCAGTAATTTTTTTTTTAATTTAGAAGATTTAGGCAGTACATGTGTTTTTTGCTTCACCAATGAATTTTGTTGTGCTGATGTCAGAGCTTTCCCTGGACCTGTCATCAGAATGGTGTACATTGTATTTGGTAGGATTGAGTACACTTACATTTGTAATTTGAAAGTAATAGCAAACTCTCATAATGTTTGGGTACAATAAATATAGCTACCATATTGTTCATTTACTGGTTTGAGAACTACAATTGCTAGAAGGCCACGGTGTTGTTAATCTGGCTATAGGACTTAAATATGGTATGATATGTTCCTTGATTTTTGAAAATCAGCTACTTTCCAAATTATTGAATGGATTTAAAATGAGGCACACACCCTTACCTCCAACCCAGGTTGATGAAGCACTGTTCTCATGATTGTCTCAAGGTGGAAGCTAAACTCAGAGTTGGCTTTCAATCACAGTCCCTCTTCTCCTTAGCTGTGTAGCCTGGAGTCAGCGACCAAACATGGCCAAGCTCTAGGACCCTCTTCTGTAAAATAGGGGAGGAAGGAATAGATTCCATTTCACGAGGTTGTGGTGAAGAGCAGGGGAATGAGAAGCCCAGAGAATTTTCATCACATGCGGGATTTGGGCTGTTATTTCTTCCTTCTTTCTGTTCCTATCTCCTTTCCCTCAGAAGCGCCTGTCACAGTGGGAATGTTGTCATGCTTGGTGGTGGTTCACATGCCTTTGGGACTGTATTGTGGTTTTTCTTTTCTTCAGACTTGATAATCTCTACTGACTTCTCTTTAATTCTGTAGCTTCTTTGTTCTGCCTGCTCAATTAAGCTATCAAGCTCCTCTAGTGATATTCCATTTCAATTATTGTACTTTTCTTTTTCTTTTCTTTTCTTTTCTTTCCTTTTTTTTTTTTTTTTTTTTTTTGAGACAGAGTCTCACTATGTCACCCTTGGTAGAGTGCAATGGCGTTACAGCTCACAGCAATCTCAAACTCTTGGGCTCAAGCAATTCTTTTGCCTCAGCCTCCCAAATAGGTGGGACTATAGGTTCCTGCCACAACACCTGGCTATTTTTTTGTTGCCGTTGTCATTGTTTAGCAGGCCTGGACAGGGTTCAAACTCGGTGTATGTGGCCACTGTGCTAACCACTTAGCCACAGGCACCAAGCCCAATTATTGTACTTTTCTTTTCTTTTCTTTTTTTTTTTTTTTGAGACAGAGCCTCAAGCTGTCACTCTGGATAGAGTGCCGTGGCATCACAGCTCACAACAACCTCCAACTCCTGGGCTCAAGCGAGTCTCTTGCCTCCGCCTCCCAAATAGCTGGGACTACAGGTGCCCACCACAACACCCGGCCATTTTTTGGATACAGCCGTTATTGTTATTTGGCGGGCCCAGGCTGGATTCGAACCTGTCAGCTCAGGTGTACATAGCTGGCGCCTTAGCCCGTTGAGCCACAGGCGCCGAGCCACAATTATTGTACTTTTCAATGCAAGAATTTCTATTTGGTTCTTTTCCTAATTTCTTTTTTTTTTTTTTTGGCGTGTGTGTGTGTGAGAGAGAGAGAGAGACAGGGTCTTGCTCTCTCCTGGGCTAGAGTACAGTAGTGTCATCACAGCTCATAGCAACCTCAAACGCCTGGGCTTGAGTGATCTTCCTGCCTCAGTCTCCCAAGTAGCCGGGGTTTCCAGTATCTGCCACTAAGCCTGGCTAATTTTTTTGATTTTTTTGTAGAGACTGGGTCTCAAACTCCTGGGCTCAAGCAATCCTCCCTCCTTGATCTCCCCAAGTACTAAGATTACAGGCCTCAGCCACCATGCTTGGCCTTCTTTTCTAATTTCTAACTCCTTTTTTGATTTTCTGTATTTGGTAAAACATTATCCTCATATTCTTCGTTTTTTTTCTTTTTCTTTTTTTTGTTCTGCGAAACAGAGTCTTGCTTTGTTACCTCAGGTTACAGTGCAGTAGTATCATGGCAGCTCACTGCAACCTCACACTCTTGGGCTCATGTGATCTTCCTGACTTGGCCTCTCAGAGTGCTAGGATCATAGGCATGGGCCACTGTGCCTGGCCTTCTTTGGTTCCTTAGACATGATTTTCTTTATTTTTTTTTTAAACATACTTAAAATAGCTGATTTAAAGTCTTATTGAATAAGGCTTCCTAGGGGACAGTTTCTATTAGTATTTTTATGTGTGGGTCGTACTCTTGTTTCTTCGCATGTATTACAAATTTTTGTTGAAAACTAGGTGTTTAGACTAGTATATATGGCAGTTCTGGAGGCCTTCCATGCACACTGTCTGTTACAGTTTGTTTAGTGTCTTTCGTGAACTAATCCTGTAAGGTCTATGTGCTTTGTCATGTGTGACCCCTGAAAGTTAGGATCAGCTTAACGATCAGCGAATGATTGGACAGGGATTTTATTGTTTTTGTTGCCCTTGGTAGTGTGCTATGGCATCATAGCTCACAGCAACCTCAAACTCTTGTGCTCAAGTGATCCTCCTGCCTTAGTTGTATAGGGGTTTCCTTAAATGCCTGGAACCAAGGAATCTCCCAATCTCTGCCCCAAATCTCTGTTTACACAGTTGGGCCACACTTCTAGTGCTGAGGCTGAGATTCTGCCTTAGCCTTCACTTCCTGCTTGCACTGAGCCTCCAGGTTAGCCAGCGGGTGAGAGCCAGCTCTTGTCAGGCCTTGCATGAGCGGTGCACGGCACTGGACCTACTCAGAGCCCTGCGGCGGAGTGTGGGCTGCTGTATTTACAGGGATCTGTCAGAGTTTCCCAGATGCCCTTGGACATCTCATTCCTAGCTTTTCTTTCTAAGCTTTCTGGTCAGCCTTTTGTTTGCCTAAACTGTTGTCCTCTGCCTCAGGCAGCTGTAGTATTAAACTATTGCCTCTGATTATTTTCAACAAATGTCCCCAAGGAAAATGTTGTTTGCACTGGGCAAGCTCCAAAACAGGTCAGATAAAGATAGACTCGTGCAGATCTCTTTCAGGGAACCACCGGACAGGGAAAGTGATGATAATTTTCTAGATAGGGACTTTGAAAGAAGTCAAAGCCATTCTGTCCCTTTCGGTGCTTGGCAGGCTTCTGGTTTTCATCGTGATTGCCACTGTTGGTTTTCAAGGCTGCTGCAGAGTTGGGGAAGGTTAGATGGGAATAGGGCGAGTTACAACATCACAAAGCTTACTTGTTCTTAGCGAGACTCAGTCACTTTTCTTGAATAAACACCCCACAAGCCTTTGGGTAATTTCCAGAGTTTTGAACAAGTTGATTCTGGTCATTTTTGCCAGTGTTCTTGTTGCTTTTCTGGAGGAAAGTTTTTTCAGATGTTCTAAAATGCTACAATTTCCCGAGGTTTTTGATGTATATTTTTAGTCATAGATGTGTACCTTATGAGTTTATCCTAAAGCCAAGGGGAAGACAGTACCAGTCACATCTACTGACGTTTATCAGTGTTGACTGACTGAGGGAAGGGCCTGTGAATTCAGGGTCCCTTTACTGTGCAGCTGTCCCAGATGAAGGAGCCGGCCTGCCGAGGGAGCAGTGTGACGCAGGCTGAGGGCTCTGGCTCCCCATGCAAAGGGTGAGGTGCTAATTTGGCTCTGAGGTTTATACCCAATGTCTGGGAGCAAACTAGTTAGCCTTTCTAAACCTCTTTTTCTTATCTATAAAATGGTGACAACTCCTCAGTGGTGGTGAGAGTTTTAAATAGAAGCATTTATGTTAGATTCTAGGCTCAGGCAAATAGATTGTTGTTGTCGCTGTTATTCAACAAAAAGTTCCCTTTTTTTAAAGTTCTCTATGATATAATGGTAAGTAGAAAGTAATTAGCACGATATGAAAATGTATAATACTGTAACGAAATGTGAAAAAAAAAAATAACCCTTTGGCAAAGTATAGAAAAACCATGGTTGGAAGAAACCTGTCACAACGTTGGCATTGTCAGTTATTTTCTCTTTTCTCTCCTTTTCCTAACTGTGCCCCTTTGTATTTTTTAAATGGGGAGGATGAGTAAATACTCAGAGTAAGTGTGCATTCCTAAGGAGGCAGGTGTGGATGGTGGGTGCTTTGCAGGAGACACTGGACTATGGAGTGTGCTTCCAGGTCATCTTTGGGGACTTTCTGGTCACTAGTATTTCTCAAGTCTCTCTCTAGGAGGCTGGTTTTCCTCAGGGGAATCTTTTAGTCAGAGGACTTGGGGCTGGGGTCACTATTGCCTCCTTAGGCTCTGAAGGTGGAGTTTAAAACCTAGGGGAGCCCATTTTGATGTCCAGTGCAAAACAGTTCCCTTTTGGGTGTCCGTTTCCCCATCTGCCAAATGGGGGTAATATGGTGCTGTCTTTCTAGGTGGAGTTGAAAGGGTGAGAGGAGAAGACCCTGTCATGCTTACTAGTTTGCAGATGCTGTGCAGACGTGCTTTGTTACCATGTCAGCAATCTCTGTAACTATGATGGGACTTGATTTTCCATTTCAGATTCCGAGGTGCACCAATTATACCTGTGGCGGCCAAGCCTGGGGGACCAGAGGCCCCTGAAACTGAAGCCCCGCAGGGCATCTCGGAGCTCATTGAGGTACTGTGAGCCTGAATGCAAGTTGGCCTGGGCCCCGGCCTGTTTGGGGAGGCCCCTATGTCTCCTCCCGCCCTGAGAGAGAGGGAGAGGCATTCCTGGCAAAAGGGCTCTGAGTTGGTTTCACTAACCCGCCTGCTCACATCTCAGCACCATCCCCCCGACCTCCCTCAAAAACATAAACCCAAACCGGGACCCCTGAGGCCACTTAAGCCCAGGGGCATCCACCTCACTCTCCAGCCACCCTGCGTGTGTGGTCACTCCACTCAAACAAAGCAGCGCAGGCCACTCTGGACCCCCATGTTATCTATCCTAGTCCTTCAGACTGTCCTAGACCCTCCAGTGTACCCCACCCTGGGTGGAGCCAGCAAGACAGAGGTGAAGGCCGCGGGCCCAGCAGCATGAGTGGTGCAGGTTCTGTCCTGGGAGCCTCCACTGAAGAGGTGGGGCTTCATCTTTTGAAACCGTGGGCCAGAGTCCTAGGCTGTTCCTTCAGTGGACTGAGAAGGGAGCTCAGTCATCCACTGGGAAGGGCATGTGGGTGGTGATAGTTGTGGGGGTGTGGAGGGAGAGGGCAGTGAGGTTGGGACACACCCCGCGGAGTGCCCAGGACAGTTCAGAGGAGGAGGGAGCAAAGTCCCCAGCTGCGGGGCTGGGCTGCGGTTCCAGCACTGGTCCCATCCCCACTCTCTGTGGCCTTAGGCAAATGGTCTGTTCTCTTTTGCCTCTGTTCCCTCACTTACGAGGTAATTGAACTTAACCTTGTGGCATTGCCGTGAGGGTTAGATGAGTCAGTGTGTATACTGTGTGATATGCTCTGAGCGGTGCACGTCCACGCTCACTGTGGTGGTGAAGTTGCTTTTACCTGCCACACACTGTACTAAGTTCTTTACGCGCGTGATCATTTAACACTCACAACGACCCCCAGGAGGCTTAAATTATTTATCCCCGTGGTATTACCAAGGAAGGGTCTGAATTCAGAGAGATTACGTTAACTTGTCTGAGGTCTCACAGCAGGTATATTGTGAAGCCTGGATTCAGACCCAGGTTAGTTCTTGGGTCCGCCCCTGCCTGTTGCGCAGAGTTAGGATCAGGTGTGACTGTGCCCTGCCACCACTTTTGTGATTTACACAGTGGTGGTCTTGCCAGCTTAGCAAAACAAATGTTTTTTGGATGAGGATTTTGTTACTGTTTCATCAGGCTCCACAGAGCATTGGTCTAAGAGCCTGGAACAGTTATTTTTGCTAAAGCAAAATCTACAAAAAGGCTGTCATGAGAGATATTCATATATTCCTTTAAGAAGCATCTACATAAATCTCAGACTAACCTTGTTTTTGAATCTCTAGTCTTTTTCTAAAAGAATTGTTATCACATGACTAAGACTTTGGAACATTCACTACTAAATACTTTTTTAACAGCCTATTTCCTTATAAAATCAGAAAGTAGCAAAATAAAAGGAATACTGCGATCTTTATTTTTTATTGGTACTTAGCTCTGACAACATCTCTGAGCACATAGATGGCATGAGGAAAACTGGCTGGTTGAGGTTGAAGCATATGGAAATAGTAAGCCAATGAGGAAACGCGGAGCCTTAGGCTATGAGGGCAGCGTTGGGCCTTTGCTAGACATTAGACCAGACCCTGTCTCTGCTGGGCCTGGAGAAGTGGCTGGTGTGTTGTTTTGGCAGGGAAGAATGGTTCCACATCACTCTTCTGTCCTGAGATTCCAGCCCCTGGCCTGCCACACCAAACACAGGTGGCTACGGACAGCTCTCCCCTGTCTCCTCTCCCCACGTCTCTTTGTTTTTCCTTCTTTTACTTGTCACTCTCTCAGGCACCATGCCAGCTACTGGAGATATTTGGAAGTCCTTTTAGCCCTATGGGGAGAGACAGTAAATAAATGATTGTGTTAGTGTGTGAACTGTGGTGGAGGGAGGGCGATGCAGCTGCAAAGAAAAGTCTTTCCAGAGGAGGTGTTGGTGAAATTCCTGGCCTGCCATCGCTGACTTAAATGGGGAGTGGTGGGAGATGAGGCCTAAATGGTGCCTGGGGGCTAGATGGTGAGGAATCTTACATCCTGCAGGCACCAGGAAGCTGGAAAAGCACGTGAGACTAGCAAGCAATAGGATGGGGTGTCCTTAGTGGCTGCTCTGCCGCAGAGAGGAGGGCCTGGGGGTGAGGAGCTGGAGACCAGGCCTCTTAGGAGACTCCTGCAGCATTCTCAGTGGGAGAGGACAAAGGAGCTTTCTCCAAGTGCCCTCCTTGGAGCCAAACAGAAAGAGCCAAGAGCATGACAGAAGCTTGCAGTGTAGTCAGGGAATCAAAAATTCTGCTCTTGCAGGCCATCTTGCCAGGGCATGGGTCTTTCATTTGGGTCCTACTCTGGCTGATGTGGTGGGCTGACGGTTGGCCATGTCCTCTGCCCTCCCTGCCCTGCCCCTTTAGGCCCGCTCCCAGATATCCTGTGGCACCAGCTTCTCTTTTCTAGCTCCTGAAGTCCCAGATTTCCATCCCGACGAGAGACCCCTCAGGACCATTCCTCATGTCTGTGGACCACTGTTTCTCCATCAAAGGCCAAGGCACTGTGATGACAGGGACCATCCTCTCAGGCTCCATCAGCCTCGGTGACAATGTGGAGATTCCTGCTCTCAAGGTCAGTCTCACCTTGGCTTTCCTTCAGGCCTCTCTCTCCAGCAGCCAACCGGGGGGATGGTCCCTTTGCCTCTTGAGCTGCTGAGCATATGGGGCCTCCTAGAGGTACTGCTGATGCCCACTGCCCACATCCTTTCTCCTGCCTCTCCTACCCTCTGGCTTCCCTGCCCTGCCCTGTCTGGCTCCACACTTCCCTCACCTCTGGTTCTAGAACTACTGCTCTTCCTAATTCTTATAACAACACCTGTTTTTTGGAGGCCTATGAAATGCCATGATGAGGTGTTCCCAAGTTGATGTTCTTTGTAGATAAACACAATGAGGCTCCAGAGTGCAGTGTGCTCGAGATAATGTGGTCAGCAAGTGAGGGTGCTGGAGGCGAGCCCTTCCTCTGTGCGTGCCGTATGGATGTTAGGGTGGCAAGTGCATGTGGAGTTACTTCTGGGTACGTTTTTCTTACGAGAATTTAAAATTAAACACATTTTGAATTTTGTAGCCCTCGGAGTCATGCAGTCTGGAGGAAATTCAGATGAGTTTCACACTCCTGGTGGCCATTGGCAAATGCCATGTTGCCCTTCTATAGACCTGTGAGAACGAGGATAGACACAGTGTCTCCCTGCCGCCCTCTCTGCTGGTACCACGGTCTGGCTCTGGTTCACGAGGTGTCTTGTGGCTTTGGTATTCCCCTTAGTCAGAGGGCGTTTCCTACAGCGTGACTTTACTAGACAAGAAAGACAGCCTTCCTGACCCTCCTTTACCTTCAGGAATACAGGTGGGGGCCAAGGGCTAGTTAGAGGAAGGCATGATGGAGTCAGAGGAACCTGGTACTTGGGGAGCAGAGGTGTATACTCAGCCCTGTGAACTGAACAGCTGCTGGAGACACTTGCAGGTGCTCGCGGCTCCAGGTGTCTGAGTTTAGTGTGTGTGCTAATTGGGAAGGGCTACTTGGAATGCTGTGTTGAGACATTTTTAAGATTATTTGGCTTCCTAGTTACATTAGTCCAGTTTCTACAAATAAACAGAATAGGAGGTACAGATACCTAGATATCTACGTATCTATACCTGTATATCTTGGGATATCTAGATACCTGTGTGTGTGTCCCATAGGTTCTGTTTTTCCAGAGAACCATGACTAATAAACCTAGTATTAGACATATATAGATACATATATAGAGAGAGAGATGTATTTTAAGGAATAGGCTCATGCAGTTGTAAAGCCTGGCATGTCTAAAATGTATAGGATGGGCCAGCAGGATGAAGACCTAAGGAAAACTTACAAATTGAAGGCCATTTACTTGCAGAATTTCCTCTTCTTTAGGAGAGGTTAATCTCTTCTCTTACGGCCTTCAATTAATTGGATGAGGTCCACTGCCCGCATGGGGGAAAATCTGCTTTAGTCAAAATCCACCAGTTTAAATGTTAATCTCATCCAAAAACATCTTCACAGGCCAGTTGCAATCGCTCATGCTTGTAATCATAGCACTTTGGGAGACTGAGGTGGGAGGATTGCTTGAGACCAAGAGTTTGAGATTAGCCTGGGCAATATAGCAAGATCCCATTTCTAAAAAAATTAGAAAAATTAGCAGCGTGTTGTGGTAGGCACCTAAAGTCCCAGCTACTTAGGAGGCAGAGGTAGAAAGACCACTTGAACCCAGGAGTTGGAGGTTTCAGTGAGCTGTGACCTAGGCAACAAAGTGAGGCTCTGTCTTTCTCTCTCTCTGCACACACATACACACAAAACTCCAAAAATACCTTCACAGAAACACCCAGAATAACGTTTGAGCACATATCTGGGCACCGTGGCCCAGCCAAATTGATACATGAACTGAACCATGTCACCAGGTAGACGTGGACCAGGATAGCAACACTGGCCTGAGTAGGAGAAAGAGAAGAGGCCCTCCTGGCACCCATGGCTTTAGTGCCATAGCTCTCCCTAGGCTAGATCAGCATGGTTTGCTACGTGGAAGGAGCATTTCATGTGGAACAGGAATGAACAGGGCTCCCCTAGTTTTCAACACTCCCCCCACCCGCCCCCACACACACACTGTTTGTGGTACTATGGCTATTGCTTCCTCCTGCAGGGGCTGGGGGTGTTGGGAAGAGTCTCCTGACTAGACAGGAACAACCAAAGGAAAAGACTCAGCTTTGGCCGTGTTCTAGGGCTCCTTGGATCTGGCAGTAGGAGTCAGACAGCAAGGCCAAGCCCTTCCCTGAGTGCTAGGACCTCCCCTGGACACTGTGGGTAATAATTCCTTCCTCTGCCTGCTGTTGTGGAGTCTTCTCTGAAGAACTATCAGTCCCAGAAAAAGACTGGTTGAATAAAATCCACTTTAAGCCAGGGACTAAAAGCACAAATCTTAAAAAATAAAAGCACAATATTATGAAAATAAACTAAATTTATATTTAACAAAATTAAGATTACATTTGTGACTGTGTGCAGACTCTTAGCTGGAACAGAAAATAAATCAGTATTAAACTTCTTTCTGGTCCCTGTGCTCCCTCTGGGGCCCCCCTGACCTGGCATCCTTTTCACCCTAGGAGAAGACATGTTTGTAGCTTGGGAGAGATGTTGGCTGGTGTCAGAATCGGGTCTGGGTGGGGATAGGCTTTGAATTGGAGGGAGGAAAAGTTTTTTACTAATAGGGTCAGTGGTTGCAATGTTAGGACCAAGGGTGTGGTGGAGGACAGAGGCAGAGATAGTCAGCCATGGTGAGCAGGAAGGGATATTAGAGTGGGGACCTCGTCTGAAGTCTTTGGCCCCTCTTTTTGTCCTTATAAAGGTGGAACTTATCTGCCATGATCCCAGTTACTGGTCTGCAGTACTTTGGTGCTTGGCAGATACGACTTCAGTTCTATTCTCACTGTGTACTTGTCTTCCTTCAGCCTACTTTTCAGCCGTCTCAGTGTCTACTATTGCCTGATTATTTAATTTACTAGTTAGCAAAAGCAGAACTTGCAGGCAGTGTACTTGGCTGGGGAGATTTCCAAGTAAAATGTGAAAGAAACTGCCTTTTTCTCTTTTGTTGCTTATAGCAAAATGTGAAAAGAAAGAAATGAATTGAGGAAGGAACTTTCAGCAAAAGGGATCCATCCAGTGCTTGATGACTTGGGAGGTTCTGAGCCTGTCCAGGTTGCAAAGGATGCTAAAGTTAGGGAATTCACTGCTGAGAAAGTAAGCCATGGAGAGAAGGCTAAGCGTCAGGCTGGAAAACTTGGTGGAAGAGATCAGGTATATGATTTATGGATCCAACCTTAGCAAGAGCCAGGAATAAAGACAGACTTCCATAGAATATATGGAAAACCCTCTTGTTTAATGGTGTGGGTCCTCTTGATGGAAATAGGAGACTCTCAAGATGAGAATGTCATAGTAGCAAGAACACTGGAATGAGAGGGACAGAGACTTGACAAAATGAGGGAACAGGTAGCTCTTCAATTTCTGGCATTGTACAAACAGGAAAGAGGCTGACAGAAGTACTCCACTGCAGACACTTGCCTTCCTTCCAAGTCATGTGACTGTCAGGGCAGAGCTTGTGGACACAGAGCAGAGGCTAGACACACTAGCCCAGGGCGATGGCCCCAGCGCCTCTGCGTGCACAGAGGGCAGAGGGTCAAGCCTTGGAAGTTCAGTCTCACTCAGGTATTCAAACTTAATGGAATTTTCCCTGCTGGGTTTCAAACTTATTTGCGACCCTCCACTTTATCCCTTTTGGAATGTTGGAAGAAGATAACTTATTTTCTTGACCCATGGATGAAAGGCATTTTGCCCCAGGATAAATCTTACCCAGAGTTTCATCCGTACTTGGTTAGGTGACTTACCTGATGAGATCAGAGACTTTTTTAGACATAATAATATTTAGAAGAGATTTTGGACTTTAGGAGTTAATGATTTAATGGGGTGGGACTTTGGGGGTTGTTGGGATAAGGTGAATATATTGCATGCATGGGATAGATAGGAACTTTTGGGGACCACAGGGCAGACTGTAGTTTGTTGAATTTTGGCCTGCAACAGATATGTCCACCCAGAACCTCAGAATGTGATTTTTTGAGGGCCAGGTGTGGTGGTGTGCACCTATAGTCTCAGCCACTTGGGAGGCTGGGGTAGGAACATCACTTGAACCCAGGAGTTCAAGGCTATAGTAAGCTTTGATTGGGTCATTGCATTCCAGCCTGGCAACAGAATAAGACCCTGTCTCTATTAGAGAAATAAATTATCTATCTGTCCATCCCTCCCTTCCTCACTCCCTCCCTCCCTCCATCCTTCCTTCATTTTTGGAATAAGGGTCTTTGCAGATGCAATTAAGGTAAGGCTTTCAGGAAGAGGTTACCCTAGATTACAGTGGGCTCTAAATCCGGTGACCAGTGTCTTTCTAAGAGACAGAAAAGGAGAAGACTCAGAGGTTGACAGAGGGGCATCCATGTGAAGACCAGGGCAGGGACTGGAGCTATGTAGCCCAAGCCAAGGAGCACCCCTAGTTGCAGGAAGCTGCAAGAAGGTAGCAGAGAGGCATGGAACTGATTCTCCATTAGAGTCACCAGAGGACCCAGCACTGCTGACTGGCCGATTTGGATTTCTGGCCTCAGATCTGTGAGAGAGGAAATTTATGCTGTTTTAAGACATCAAGTCTGTGGTCATTTGTTACAGCAGCCCTAGGAAACACAGACATTTTGAAGTCAGAAAAAGCCTAAAGTTGTTTATGATCTTGACCTTAACTCCTCTGAGCTTTGGCTTTCTCAGGGGGAATGGCTGCCCCCAGCTCACTGTCTCTGGTTGCTGTGAGGGTGATGAGAGTGGCGTGCCTGGTAGCACCAGAGGCTTCACACGCTCAGGATAGGTTTGCTCATATCTGTCTTTCCTGCATTTCTTATCTCACTAGTGTAAGAATTTAGGCCCCAGGACCTTAAGCAATGAGACAGCAGAGCCAGGATTTGAGTCATTGATCCAGCTCCAAAGACTGGGCCCTGGCTCTGGAGCCCCCGGGGGAGACTCTTGGGCTGGTAGTGTTTCCTGCCCTTTGCGGGCAGGACCTGCAAGTTCCAGAGCAGCTTGTATGCCTGCTGGTGTACTCTGCTGCAGCCTTTCCCAGGCCACGGTGGGTATAAAAGCCCATTTTGAAAGAGCCTGAGATTCAGAACTGCTGGCCCCTCTCACCCCTGCCTTCCACTAGCCATGATTGGTGGCTGGTAGCTGTCGGGCACTGGGGCATTGCAGGACGTGGCCCTCTTCCCAGACATAGTGACATCCTTGTTAGATTTCGCTAATAGACTTGGACACATCTGACCGCTTGAACTCCCTTGGAGGCAGGGCTCAGCCATTCCAAATAAACAGTCACATTCCCTCCGGGTCTGGGCTGGCCCATGGAGCCTGCCATGTGCTGGCCCCAGTTTCTACTGCCCAAATTCATTCCCAGCTGGGGATAATTAGCTGAGCAAGGAAATGTTGGGGGACAGGTTGTGACAAAAAAAAAAAAAAAAAACTTATTTAGATCCCAGCATGGTTTAAACATCAAATATCCTCAGATTCGCCAACTTTTTGCTTTTTACTTTTTTGATCCTTAGCCTGAGAAATCTCTCTGTTAAGACTTGATCTTGGGATTTCAGGCTAATGAAGTCTCTGGTGGTGATTGGCTGTCAGGGTTGTAACATAAGAAACTGTTGAAGCCAGATCATGGACAAAGAGAAAGGGCTAGGACTGCAGAGGGCCACAGGCTTGGCACTGACCAGCCATGTGGCCACAGGAAAGTCATTTAACCTCACTGTGTTTCACTAATTCAGCCCAAACTCAGGATGGCCCCAAATGCTTGGCTCTGTCTGGGTCCTCTGGAAGATGGGCAGAGTGGTGTGGTGGGAGCCTCTCTAAGTGACAAATGTGAAGCTCCTGGCACCAAGGAGCTTTATTCTTGCTTGTCAGTTTTATTTTCGTGAGGGATTTTTATTGTGGGTTCCAGAAGTAGTAAGTGGCAAAATACTTTCCTTGTTATAAGGAAACAGGGCTTTTCAGGGCTACTAAATGAGTCATTGATGTGGAAATATGCTTTGCAGCACCCTCTGGTCTGCTATGAATCAGTTAATGTCCTGACAATGACAAACATTATTAGGTGTATTTGGATACCTCCTTCATTGTTGATAGCATATTCTTCAAAATTGAGTCTGTGTCCAGATTTATTTTTTTCTTTATTAATAATCCCCAGAAAAGAAAAAGAAAATCTTAAGTACTGCTTACGTGGTGTTACTTTTACCTTTGTCTCTGCTCTTTGAAGGATGAGATAAGACTGTGACATCTGGAAAGAATCCACTTTCTTGCCCCAACAAGCCTGCAGCCACAACTCTTCCAGATCTGACCTCCCCCCACCTCCAGCAGCCCTGCTCTGCTTCCCCCTCCAGCGGCAACTCCTGTTTCTCACCTGGGGCCTTCCTGGCTGCAGGGTGTGCTCCTCCCGCCGTCCAGCTCAGGCTCAGGCCCTACCATGCGCACATTGGTTGGCACTTATGTACTGTGTACTGCTACATTCATCTTTGTGCCTGCTTCTCCTAAGGTGAAAATCTTGTTGGGGCCACAGGCCAGACCCTTTTCTGGGTGCTAGGCACACAGGGCTGGGCCCCTCCCTGGGCAGCTGGAGCAGGCAGGGTGAGGGGCAATGGAAGTAAAGAGGCAGGGGAAAGCCTGGAGGGAGCCATGATGTGGCCCTCTGAGCACATCAGCCCTCGTCCCTTGGTGGTCAGCTTCAGGAACGGCCCTGCAGATGGGGCCCTTCTTTAGCCCCATGGCCACTGCTCAGGTCAAGCTCCCTAGGCCACCCGCATCACTGCCACTGCATGCTGCTCCTATCCCTGCTTCCAGGGTTGGCTTCTCTAGTCCAGCCCAGCCCAGCTGACAGGGGGCTCATTGCCATGTTGTCCATCCCAGGACAAAGCCTGAGGCACTTCACGTGGCCTAGGAGACAGAGCATGAGCTCTTTGTGGTGATTGGCTGTCAGTTTTGTAACGTAAGAAACTGTTAAAGCCAGATCATGGACAAAGAGAAAGAGAAAGGTTGTCACCTCTGCAGTCTCAGTTTCTTATTTCAGAGCCATACAAGGTCACCTGTACGTCTGCGTTTCCATCTTCCTTCAAATCCCAATGTAATGCTCCTTGTCATTACCCCCTAGGCCTCCTTCTGTGCCAGAGGGTCAATCCAGTCTGTGGAACGCCTGTCTCTTGATTGTGACTTGTTGCTTAATTCTGGGCAGAGAGATGTAAAGCAAGTCTTCTAGGGGTTTGGGGAAAGGTTTCCTTGCTTCTAAGAAGTCAACCCAGGAAAAGGCCATCTTTCTAATTTTACTGGACATTGGAGGGAGGAAGGATGTACCACCTGGACTTGGGGCCTAAGCAGCTATCTTATTCCCAGCTTAAGGGAGGAGAGCAAGGAGGGAAGCAGACTTGGACCCTGAGGGCTGTCAGGTCGGCCTGGCCTTAGAACTTTGTGTTTTGTGAGAAACTGTATTTCCATACCGTTTAGCCAGTGTTGTCTGTAACCTGTGGCCTAACACATCATAGATGATAGAAGTGAAAAGGCACCTCTTTCCCGGTATTTATGAGCATAATTAAGGAATAGGCTCTCCTTGGTCTGGGTGGATCAGGAGCTCATCCATATGGGCAGGACAAGTCCAAGGCCCTGATTGGACAGGCTAGAGGGGGAGTAGGTGGGTGGACTGGTTGTCTAAGAAAGCTAGGGTATTGTCACTAGATGATGCGGAAGAGATGCTGGGTAGGTGTCTGCGCCTTCCTCGCCCCGGTGCTGAACATAGGCAGACTGCCTTTGAGTCCTGCTCCATCCCTTACTTGCTGAGGCAGTGACTTCACCTCACAGGCCTTGGTTTCCCCCAGGGTAGTTGTGAGGATTTGATGAGGTCCACATGGCATGCTTGCAGTGGGGCCTGCCACATAGGCCACCCTGTCTCTGTTGTTGTCATCACATGCAGCTCCGCGGCTTGTCTTGTCCTTATTTAGGTGCCTCTTTACTTGCCCATGGAGTGCAGAGACTCAGGTGGGGTGGTCTGAGCCTTGCGCACCCCGTACTCCCCAGGAATGCTGAGATGCTGAGAGTCTGCAAGGCCTTGGCCTCTGTCTTGCCCTTCTTCTGCCTTGAAATTTGAATCACATCTGCAGCTAAGCTGTAATATCCTGTTGTCTTCCTAACGGGACATGGCTAAGGAAGGACAGTCAACCGTGAGGACAGGAGATTGATTGCAGAGGGAGTAGCGAGCTCAGAAGGGCTTCTTGTGTGTGGTCAGAAATCAGTGTCCAGCGTTCTAATCACCTGGCTGCTTGCAGGACACGGCCTCTTTGCAGGCCTCTTTCTTGTGGAATTCCTTGGGCTTATTCTCACCCCTTCCCCCCCGCCCCGTGAAGGTCATGCCCTTTCACATCAGGTCCCTGAAAGTCTGCTATACCCAGCAGTACCAGCCTGCACTTCCAGAAGACCTGGTTCCCTTTGTTTCCAGGAAGGGTTTTTCATGCCGGGACATCTGTCCACAAAGATGGCGCTGATGCCCCTGCACACATTGAATCAGATGCTGGTGGATAAATGAAGAAGGGTTTCATGTCTGTCTTAGTTGGGATCCACTATTCTTAGTTTAGCATTTGATGGCATTTAGGGGTAGTGAGTTCTGAAGTAGAGTAGGGGACTGCATGGCACGGGGAGAGAGCCCCAGAGTGGACACTGGCTGAAGGAATGCATGTCAGGCATTTGCTCACCGTGCTGCTGCATGCCAGCTCTTCCTGTTCCAGACCCTTCCAATATTCTTCTGGGCTTTCAGCAATCTTCTGAAGGGATGGAACAGAGGCATAAGGACATTAAAATTTTTTTCCACACTGATCAGTGGAAGTCCCGGAGTCAGAGTCTAAGGCACATGGTCTTGATCCTGCTGAGTGCCCTGGGTGAGTGTGAGAAGACCAGTCACCCCAGGACCTGTCCCTCACGTACAGTGACGCTGCTGTGGAGATGGTCAAAGTGAGGGCACCTCAAATGCACAGTCGCTGGAGCTGCTTTTGGAAGTGCTGCTTCATTCTGTGGTAAGCTGCTCTGTAGTTTCTGAGGTGCCTCGTATGAGAAGCCAATTAGAAGTTCCGGAGCCCCTGTGGTCAGCTGTCCAGGCAGAGGGTACAGCCAGCTAATTGTGCTGAGGGTCTCTATAATACTGGGTCTATCACTGCTCCTGAGAGGCCATACTGTTTCACAGAGTCCTCTGCAAGGATTATCCTCAGTGGCCCAGACAAACTCAAAGCATGGGAGAAATGGCAGTGAGTGGTATCTTCTTAAAGAAGGGGACAATGGAGCAATGCTACCCCACCCTACTGCTGTGGTGCCCCGTTACGGAACAGTCTGGTCATGTTTGGTGTGTGTTTCGAGCCTTGTGCCCAACCCTAGAGTCCCACTTGGGTCCAGGGTGACCCGTAGCTCTCCCCACTCTGTATGGGACTGTCATGCCCAAGATCATAAGCAAAGCCATGCTGCAGCCTGACCAGGACCCACAGTCTTCCTGCGTAGGCCTGGCTGTCTTCCTGGCTAGCCGCTGTGAGGCTGGCTGGCTGGTTGGCTTAGGATCCAACTTCTCCCCTGCTTGCCCCAAAGCCTGTGCACAGGCACATCACTGCCCAGGTGTACCCTGCTCTTTCCAGCTGTGGGGCAATGTCACAAGGAGGTGAAGAGCAGGGCTTCAAGAGCCACTCGACTTGGGTTTGCACCCCACATACTGCTGTGTGACCTCAAGCAACTTACGTAGCTTCCTCACTTGTGAGGTGGTGATGACAGTGTTGCCTTCCTTAGAGCAAGGGCTAGCCTGAGGAATAAATGGCCAAGTTAGCACATCTAGAGTACACACTTACATCAGTGCGTAGGTTAGTTTAGAGCTGCCATCCCTGTCATCAAGGAAGCCCCAGTCCCTCCCTACCCCAACTGTACCCTCTGGGTGGAGCACTGCTGGTCAGCCAGCTCCATGCAGAACAGACAAGGAGGTGACAAACAGGCAGGGGGACTGTGGCCAGTCTCTGGATAGCCTGTGGAAGCCACACATTGAGGGAGCCCAGGTCATTGTGGGCCCTGGTCCTTGACTCAGGAGACTCCCAAAGTAGCCATTGCACCCTGCAAATTGTTGTGTGAAAAGCATTTAAGTAGAATTAAATCACTTTTTTTGTTTCTAGGACAAGATTGTGATTTGATTAAAAATAACATTTATGGCCAAGGCGGGTAGATTGCCTGAGTTTACAGGTTTGAGACCAGCATGAGCCAGAGGGAGACTCCGCCTCTAAAATTAGCCAGATGTTGTGGCGGGCGCCTGCAGTCCCAGCTACTTGGGAGGCTGAGGCAAGAGAATCACTTGAGCCTAAGAGTTTGAGGTTGCTGTGAGCTATGATGCCATGGCATTCCACCTAGGGCTACAAAGTAAGATTCTGTCTCAAAAAACAAAAACAAAAAAACAAGGTATGGCCGGTTGGGGTGGCTCATACCTGTAATCCTAGGACCCTGTGAGGCTGAGGCAGGTAGATTGCCTGAGTTCAGGAGTTGGAGACCAGACTGAGAAAGAGCAAATCCCATCTCTAAAAATAGCCAGGAGTTGTAGTGGGCACCTGTAGTCCCAGCTACTTGGAAGGCGGAGGCAAGAGAATTGCTTAGGCTCAAGAGTTTGAGGTTGCTGTGAGCTGTGATGCCATGGCACTCTACTAAAGGCGACAAAATGAGACTTTGTATCTGGAAAAAAAACATAGAAATCCTGGCTCTAGGCCGGGCATGGTGGGTCATGCCTGTAATCCTAGCATTCTGGGAGGCTGAGCAGGTGGATCGCCTGAGCTCAGGAATTTGAGACCAGCCTGTGCAAGAGTGAGACCTCATCTCTAAAAAACTAGCTGGGCATTGTGGCAGTTGCCTGTAGTCCTGGCTACTTGGAAGGCTGAGGCAAGAGGATCATTTGAGCCCAAGAGTGTGAGGTTGCTGTGAGCTATTAACACCAGATTCTGTCTCCAAAAAAACAAAACAAAACAAAAATAACATGTATGGTGTGGCCTGGGCGCCACGCCAGCGGCGGTCCTGTCTGGTGTGCCCTGCAAGAGTGTTGGGTTTTGGGTTCCAGGTTTGAGTGCCCAGCTGTTTGATTGCCCAGCTGTTTGATTGTGAGGTAGTCATGCCCACCCCTCTGTACAGCCAGCCCACCTTTATAAATAAGAGCAGTCTTCAGGTGGAAATGGTTTTTCCCAAGGGGCCTTCGGGCAGTTTGCTTTCACAATCTTGTTTACCTTCAGTGGTTCATGGAGCTTAAAGGGGAAACTCTGACTCAGGCCCTAGGGAATTGTTAGATTCTGAAGGAGTAGGAATGAAGTGAATGACAGCTTACCAAAACTTGTGTGCCAGTAGCCCTCTGGGGGTGCAGTCATTTCCTCCCTTTAGCTGTGGGCCACAGTTCCTTTGAAATATGACATGCATGTCATCAAGGGGTCTGGAAAATATGAGCTGGCAGTGACCTGAGAACTGGCAGGACCTAGAACACAGGGGGGCGGGGGGCTGAAGCAGGTTTCCTCTGTCAGGAAGTGGGTGCCTGGGCAGGGTCAGAATGCTGGTTGGAGGTGGCCTTGGCACACAAAATGCAAGCACCGGACTGTACTAGGCAGTATTGACCGCGAGGGTGGGCACTGTCTGTCCACGGAGGAGGAGCGCTGCTGCCTGTCTGCACTGGAAGCAAGCTCTGTTTCAAGTGAGTGTGGACACCCATGAAGCCACCCCCTGCCCCTAATGCCTCTCATGTTGGGGACTGAGCCCAGGCTGACCCTCAGGGAGCCTGCAGTGTGGTCATACAGGCAGCTCTCTCTCACGTGGTGAGAATGGCTGTCAGAGCATGCCAGGAGGGCTGCCAGCTCTGGGGCATTGGAGCTGAGCCTCAGAAGGTGAAAGAGGGCTTTTCCAGGGCCTTCCAAGCAGAAAATGCAGCACGTGCTAAAGCCCGGAGGTGAGAGAATGCCTCGCTTGTCTGAGGAGACATGAAACTCTTTGTGCTAGATTCTGGGAAGCAGTATGGTCAGTAGGTAGTCTGGGTGAAGGGCAGCAAGACCTTGAAGGGAAGACCAAGTCTAGAAGAGGAATCGTGGCTGGAGTCACATCCTATAGGCCACTTCCCCTGTGGCCTGAGAGCATTCTCTGTGCTCTTGGGAAGCCACCACTGCACTCTGGAGTTAGGATGGAGAGAGCTCTTCGAGGGGCCTCTGGAATCTCGAGGCTCCAGGAACCGCTGCACCTTCCTTTGCTCCCTTTCACCCAGCCTACCTATGCGTCCGTCCCAGTGCCCTGCTCGCTCTTGCTCAGGTCCCTTCTTGGCATTTTGTGCCCTCCCAGGCTCAGTGCTCAGGATCAACCCCCTGCCCCTCACCTAGTATGGGAAGAAATCCCCCAGGCAGCCTCTGCCTTTCCTTCCCACAACAGTGGAGTTCAGGGCCTAGCAGGGTCTAATCCAGTGTTTCTTATACCCACTTGGGGGTGAGGGTTCATCACCCCTAATGCTTGTTAAAAATTCTTGGTCCCATCCCAAGTCCCTGAATTCTAGTTAGCAGGGGCCAGCGGATCATTGTCATCTGAGGGGATTCTTTTTAGCAGGGATTTTGAGGAAACCCTGGGTAGGTAACTTTTTTCTTTTTTTGGAGACAGAGTCTCATGTCGTCCTTGGTAGAGTGCTGTGGTGTCACTGCTCACAGCAACCTCAAACTCTTGGGCTTAAAGTAATTCTCTTGCCTCAGCCTCCCAAGTAGCTGGGACTACAGGCGCCCACCACAACACCCGCCTTTTTTTGTTACAGTTGTCGTTGTTTAGTTTGCCTGGGCTGGGTTCAAACCCGCCAGCCTCGGTGCCAAGTGGCTGGCACCGTAACCACTGTGCTACAGGCACCGAGCCAAAACCCTGGGTAGGTGACTGGGCTCTGGAGTCAGACAGATCTGGATCATGTCCCTGATTTGCCACTTATCTGTGTATCCTTGGCGACTTGACCTCGCTGAGCCAAACCTTCTTCATATGCAAAATGAGGAAATGTGAATAATAGCACATGCTTTGCAGAGTTATTGTGGGAGGTAAGAGAAAATAGTGACCAGCATGAGTGTTCAGCACATAGTAACAAACACCTAACACGTGTCAGGTGTTAGGCTGGGTGAGCTAGTGGAGGGTGAAAAGGCAGCCCACACTTCTGTTGGCTTAGAACTTACCTTTCAACAGTAGGGATCTGAGTCAAGAAATACCTTGTTCACCTGTGGTGAGGTAATGGCAAGCAAAAGGGGTTCTGTAGGTCTGGAGAGCTCCCTTGGATGAGCTCTTGGTATCCCGTTTTGGTTACATAGTTTGTTTTTGTACAGATTGAGTCAAAATTATAAGTGAGCCCTTCATTCAGATAGTGTACACAGTACCCATTAGGTGTAAATTTACCTGTCCTTGCCTCCTCCTTCACCATACTTGATTTTCATTGAATTTTACTTCCATATGTGTACTTGAGTGTTGATCTATTTCATTCTTGTGATACTCCCCTTAGAAGAATGGTCTCTAGTTTCATAGAGTTATTAAACTGTTATAAAAGATATAGGTCACCAAATTTTTTTTTTTTTTGTAGAGACAGGGTCTCACTTTATCGTCCTCAGTAGAGTGCCGTGGCGTCACACTGCTCACAGCAACCTCCAACTCCTGGACTTAGGCGATTCTCTTGCCTCAGCCTCCCGAGTAGCTGGGACTAAAGGCGCCCGCCACAACTCCCGGCTATTTTTCTGTTTTGCAGTTTGGCCGAGGCCGGTCTTGAACCTGCCACCTTCGGTATATGGGGCCAGCGCCCTACTCGAGCCACAGGTGCCGTTGGGTCACCAATTTTTTTATGGCTGAGTAGTACTCCATGGTATACATATACTACAATTTAATAATCCGTTCATTTACTGGTGGGCACTTGGGTTGTTTCCACATCATTGTGATTGTGAATTGTGCTGCCGTAAACATTTGAGTGCAGATGTCCTTTTCATAAAGTGATCTTTTTCTGTTGGATATATACCCAGCAGTGGGATTGCTGGATCAAATGGTAGGTCTGCTTTAAGTTCTTTGTGGTCTCTGAATATTACTTTCCGTAGGAGTTGGTCTGGTTTGCGGCCCCCTTCCCTGTACGTGTTCACCAGGATCTGTTGCTTTTGGATTTTATGATGTGAGTCATTCTCACTGGGGTTAGGTGATAGTGCAGTGTAGTTTTGATTTGCATTTTCCTGATAGTGAGACGTTGAACTTTGTTGCTGAGTTTTTTGGCCATTAGTATGTCATTTGAAAAGTTACTTCATTTCTTTTGCCTAATGTTTTTTTTTTTTTTTTTTTTGCATGCATGGGGTCTGTGTGTCTGTTGGGGTACGCAGGAAGCAGCTTTACTGATTCAGTCAGAGAATGTGGATTCCCTCGGTTTCCTCACCCCCTCCGCCCCCCTTGGCCAAGTTGCGCTGGCTAATACTGTCACCCCTGAGGGGGCTGGGCTCTCCGTGCCCTGGCCTGGGGCAGGGAGAGCACCTGGGGCTCAGGGGGCCTCCACAGGCTGCTAGCAGGGTCATGGGATACACCCGATGACTGGCTAATTGGTCCCTTAGAACCGAGTTCTGGAGTGGTCGCCTTGGCACTGCTCTTTTCTTTCTTTTCTTTTTTTTTTGATGCTAAGTCCCCCTCTGGCACCTGAGTAGAGTGGTGTGGCATCATAGCTCACAACAACTTCAAGTTTGTTGGCTCAAGCATCCTCTTGCCTCGTTTTTCTATTTTTAGTAGAGATGGGGTCTCACTATTAATCAGGCTGGTCTTGAACTCCTGAGCTCAGGCAATCCACAAGCTTTGGCTTCCCAGAGTGCTAGGATTACAGGTGTGAGCCACCACACTAGGCCTTCTTTTGCCTAATTCTTAATTGGATTGTTTGGTCTTTTCTTATTGATTTGCTTTAGTTCTTTGAAGATTCTGCTTATCAGTGGTTTATATTGTATGTGTAGCATACAAATATCTTCTCCTATTCTGTAGGTTGCCTGTTTTCTGTATTGATTGTGTCCTTGGCTGTGCAGAAACCTTTTAACTTGATCAGGTCCCATTTATTTATTTTTGTTGTTGCTGTGATTGCCATTAAGGTCTTTTTCATAAATTCTTTGCCTAGGCTAATATCTACGTGTATAAGAGTTTTTTCAACATTTTCCTCTAGAATTCTTAGAGTTTCATGTCTTAGGTTTAAGTCTGTTATCCATCGTGAATTAATTACTTTTTTTGAATGGTGAGAGGTGCAGGTCCTATTTCAGTCTTTTACATGTGGCTATCCAGTTTTCCCAGCACTATTTATACAATAGGGGTATGTCTTTGTTTGCTCTTTTTTTTTTTCATTAAATCACAGCTGTGTACTTTGTTTGCTTTTTTTAAGTACAGGTGGCAATATGAGGTTGGTTTCATATCTGGGTTCTGATCCATAGGTCTGTTGTCTCTACTTTTATGCCAATACCATGCCATTGTGATTACTGTAGTTTTGTAATATAGCCTAAAGTCTGATAAAAGGATGCCTCCAGATTTGTTCTCATTTATAAGATTTGCATTGGCTATTAGGGGTCTTTCTGATACTACACAAAGTGTAGAACTATTTTTTTTTCCCAAGATCTGGTAATTTAATGGGAATTGCATTGAGTCTGTAAATCGCCCTGGGTAGTATAGATATTTAATAATGTTGATTTTTGCGGATCCATGAACATGATATATTTTTTCCATTTGTTGATGTCCTCTGTAATTTCTTCCTTCAATGTTTCTAATTTTCACTATGGAATTCCTTCACCGCTTTTATTAAGTATATTCCTAGGTATTCTTGAATGACAAAGTGGTGCAGCCATTCAGAGGGCTGGGGGAAGAGCACAGGAGTCTGGCTGGAAGGCTGAGAACCACTGACTTTATTAGTGCTCTCACTGCCCACCCACCCTCTGACCTTGCACCCCAGGGAGAGGCCGGCCATACCTGCAGTTTGTGCCGAGCCCCTTGCTACACTGGCCTCACTCTGGGTCTCTGCTGGGACCCTTTTATTTGGGGGTTTTTTTTTTTTTGGTTGTTGTTAAGGCAGGTGTTTCTTGATTTGACTGTGTGTAAAGCTAATGTACCACGTAAACTGGATATTTATAATTCTTTCTTTTAAGAAATAAAACAATAGGGGGCGGGACACAATTACAAGAGGGTCTTTGCCTAACAAATGTAATCAGTGTAACCTAATTCTTTGTATCCCCAATTAGTCCCAAATAATAAAAAAAAAGAAATAACACAATAATATAAACACTATAAACATTGCTTCAGCATTCGCAGGCCTCAACTTGTAATAATCACGGGGAAAAAACAAGTGGGATGTCTTATTAAAATAAAGACATTTGCCTGCTTTTGTTTGAAGTTTTGCTAAAACGCTTCATTATAACGCATTCTTGTTTATAAATAAATTCCAGCCATTCATAGTTTTTTTTTTTTATCTTTTCAGAAGTATTTAAATGAGATGTTTCTGAGCAAAGGTAGTTCAGAGTCTGAGCTAACCTTCTTGGGTAGCACAGCTGCAACTCCCCTACCCCAGTCAGTGCACCTACCTCCTTGGCTTGCTGTAGGTGCTGTGTCTGTGAAGACATTCATTGTGGGTGCGCTTGCATCTGCCTGCCTGCTGGCCTTGCTGCCTGGTCTCCTCTTCCCTGTGCGTGAACACGTGCACAGGCAGCCTGAGGCAGGGCCTTCCAAGGACAGGTACAGTTCTCTAAGAGCAGATGTCAAGGAAACAGGCCTAGGCTAAGATCAGAACAGACTTCTTGGGTCTGCATCTGAGAGGAGGAGAACTTACTAGGAGAAATGAGTGAGGCATGAGTTAGAGAATGTTCTAGGCAAACACAAAGGCTCTGTGGTGGGAGATAGCTTGGTGAGTTTGAAGAACTGGAAGGAAGGCATCTGGGCTGGAGCCAGGGCATGCATAGATGTGGGTGAGAGTGCTAGAGAGGCAGGTGGGGCCAAACTGTACAGGGCCTGGTGGTCTGTTTACATAACACGGGTGGCTTTGAAGGGTAGGGTGGGTTGAGGTTTTTGAGGGTTTTTTGAGGGAGAGACATGGTGGGGAGAATGGATTTGAAGGGAGCTAGGACCTTTCTGGGGCCTGGTGGGAAGACAGTTACAGTAGTCCGGGCAGACTGAGATGGCACAGAGCCCCCAGTGGCAATGCCTAGGGCCTTCAGGATTCTCAGGAGGTAGAATTAATAAGCCGTGGTGGTGGGCTAGATGTGGAGACAGCGAGGGAAGAGGCATGTTACAGAAGGCCCCCAGATCTCTGGCTGAGTGACAGGCCAGGTGGGGAGGGAACCCAGAAAGATCCGGAAGTGAGGGAGGATGCAAAGCCAGGAGTCTGGCTTGGGTTTCAGTGAATTGGAGATATTTGGGGGTCATCCACTTGGAGAGAAGGCATAGGAGGCTTAGAGAAGTTTGGGGTAAGGTGTAAGTTTGTTCACTGCTGGTAGAACCAACCTGTGCAATTGGGGCCTCTGGTTAGAAAAGATAAGAAAAGTTAAAAAGCAAATGTAGGCTGTTTCATCTAGGTTATATTCTGATGCTTCAAGGCTCCCAGCCCTCTTCCACTTCTTGGCTTTGGAGCCTTCCTACTTCTGAAAGGTGAGGATGGAGGAGTGGCTCTGGCTGTGTCATTTTAGGATGGAGGGAAAGGTTTTTCTAGGGACACTGTTAGAAACTGCCTTGGCTCCACGGTACCAGTGCTAGTCTGCAAAGCCTCTGGGCAGCAGAGAGGGCAGCCCGGCTCCTCAGCCTCCAGCGCTGCTGCTGTTGCTGTTGCAAAATGAACCAGGGTGACTGGGCGGAAGGTCAGGAGTTTAAGAGCTTGTTTTATTCAAGACTGGGGTAAGAGACAGGACGAGAATGAGTTGGTTTTATATGTGGATCCTGGTATTTTCTTTTGTGTCAGGGCGGAGAGTGGTGGGGCAGGGAGGGAAGGCAGGCCGCCAGTGGGAACGTGGCCAAACAGAGCACCGCTAATGCAAACCATACGGCGGCGGTCGGGCAGCCACGGCCCATCTCCTGGCCTGGCTTAATACAGTCCTTGCTGCGGGCAGGGACGGGCAGGGAAGCAGGCAGACAGGCAGGAAGGCGGCCAGGAAGGCAGCCTGGGCTGCGGGCTGCTTAACCCTTCAGAGGCTGAACCAGCAGGAGGGCTTCTTTGCCTCAGCGTGTTGACATTTCGGCTGGTAATTTTCTGTACTGGGACACTGTAGGGTGTTCAGCAGCGTCCCTGGCACATACCCTTGAAATGCTGATGGCACTTTCCCCCCAGTCTTGGTAACCAGACCCTGTAAAGGCCTGATGGGGAGAAATTACCCCCTAGTGGGTAACCAGTGCCCTACGCGGGGGTATCAGCTGCCTGGCCCTGCCTGGGCCCTGACCTGCCTGTACCCTTCAGGGGCCCTGTGTCTATGTATGGAGTGCTGCCCAGGGCTAAGCACGTGAGGGACATGTTCTTAAGATGCAGATGGCCATAGGGTTAGAAGGGAGATGGGGTTTGCCCAGGGCAGTATGGCCAGTAGGAGCCAGAACCTGGAGGCAGTGTTGTTCCGTACCACCCTTGCCCTCTGCACCTTCCCTTACCCTTTGCACCCTGCACCCCCGTCCTCGGTTTCTCTGCTTGTCAGTGAGGAGGTGCAGGCTGCCACTTACATGCTTCCTGCAGCTACTAATTACTCTGCCCGTTTTCTCTGCCAGTTCAAAGTGCAGCACCCAGGGAAACACACATGGGTGTGTTCACAGAGTGATTTCTATCTGAGTAAATGGAATAGGCCCAGTGTCTCATGACAGGGGCCAGGTTATGTTAGCTGCAGTGCCACATGCATGGAACACGATGACGAAAGTCATGTGGAAAGACCACTGCTAGAATTGTCAGACCTGTGAGGACGTAGACTTGTCAATCTTGTTCCTAGGTCCTTAGTAAGTGGTTTATGAAAAATAGGAACAACGTAATGCTAAGTGTAAAAACAAGTCTCTGAACAATATGTATGATTTGGTTCCATTTCTGTAGGAAAACTGTGTACAGATGTTTGTATATAAATGCATCAAGAAAGATCTCGGGGGAGACACAGCAAATTGTGAACAGCGGCTACTCTCAGGAGAGGGAGGGAAAGTGGAATTTAGGGGCTGAAAGGGAGCTTTTATGTGTTAGTCTAAGTAATTGGTGTTCAGATCTTTTACAACGAGCTAGTATTCATCTGTTTCTTATGTGGTTTTTATGAAAGAAAAAATACAAAGAGCCAGAGAGAGAGCAACTTTTGTGTGCTCTTCCCTGTTTCTGTCTCACTTCCCATGTGCCCTCACCCATTGTGGCCTGGAAGGGCTTTCTCTGCATGGGGAGTGCGGAGGGTTGGTCTGGCACCATTCTGCCTGAGGCCGCCACCTTCTTTTCAAAAGGCCCCGTACAAGGGTGCACTGTCAGGCTGTCCCTGCCTGGTCCGGCCTCTACCCACCTTCGAGTGGCTGCTATTAACACCTCCTTGTCTCTGCCCATTGTTCCCTCTGGGCCCACTGTGCTGGGCTGGCTCAGTAAGTGGCAGCCTCCCCTCTCTTGGGGGCTGCAGGCATAGTCCCTCACCCCGTTCTCCTTCATCAGCCTCACTGCCTTGGATTCCCCGGCTATTCTCACTCATTTCTTTAAGGTTTTCAGCCCTTTTTCTCCAATTCACTCTTTTCTTCTCACTTCACACTCCTCTCCTCAGAGAAAGATGGCAGGCCTTGTTATTTGGTGATCTTTATTCCCTGCTCTCCACTGCCTCCTGCACATTTGCGTATACGTACACTTTTGTCCCTTTTACAGAGGCTGCCTCCTTTCCTGCCAGCACTCCGTGAAGACCAGATATGAGACACTGCCATCACCTTTCTGCTCAGCCTTAGCAAATGGGTCTGCACAGGGTGCGTGGTGAAAGTTATGAGCTTTTACCTGTCAAAAGCCTGTTCTCCCTCCAGCACCACCTAGGATATTCTCTCAAGCATCCCCCAACCCCACTTAACAGGTGAGGGGAGACAAAGGCCCATGCAGGTCAAATGATATATTTTAAGGACAGATCTGGCTCAGCGCCTGTGGCTCAACGGGCTAAGGCGCAAGCCACGTACACCTGAGCTGGCGGGTTCAAATCCAGCCCAGGCCCGCCAAACAACGACAGCTGCAACCAGAAAAATGGCCGGGCGTTGTGGCGGGCGCCTGTAGTCCCAGCTACTTGGGAGGTGGAGGCAAGAGACTCACTTGAGCCCAGGAATTGGAGGTTGCTGTGAACTGTGGATGCCGCAGCACTCTATCCAGGGTGACAGCTTGAG